>DWPV01004792.1:0-13149 GCA_018251915.1 Urbanus proteus proteus
CCCAATGGTGGAAACTTGGCCTCTCAATCAAGGGGTCCTAGGTTCAAATCCTGGGCACGCACCTCTGATTTTTGTACATATTAGAAATTAGTTATCACTTGCTTTTCGGTGAAGGAAAACATCGTGAGGAAACCTGCACAACTGAGAGTTCTTAAAAGTTCTCAAAGGTGTGTAAAGTCTACCAATTTGCACTAGGCCCGCGGAGTGGACTAAGGCCTATATCCCTCACTGTGAGGAGACCCGTGCCCAGCAGTGGGACAATAACGGGTTGATGATGATGAAACTTTGTGATAAAATAAAATAGTCTTACTGCTCACATACATTCAATCTCAACATACAGGAACAATAACATACAGAATGTTTTTTTTAAGTATGTGAGGAAATCTGAAACTGTAAGAAATGAGGAAAAATGCTAAGAGTTCAGAGACTGATTTATCTAAAAACAAAAACTGCATAATTAGATGCAAATAAGGAATTAAAAATATATCATTTGTACATTAATGTCAATTTAAATAACGGGGGAAAATGCATAACTCATCACCATCAACCAAAAATCTGATATTTATTAATAACAAAATAACTTTCAGGATCAGCGCACAGTCAACAGTACATGGATGGGTCGCATTGCCTCATACTACTACTTGTCACACAAAACTATGGCACACTTCAGCTCAAACCTCAAAAGCGATCTGAAGATAGACGATTTGTTACGAGTGCTCTCAGACTCTGAGGAATACGCCACGTTGCCTGTGAGGCATAATGAGGATGTGCTTAATGGGTAAGTCCTATTGATGTTTGGCAGGTATTTTAAAGTTAATTGAACCATTTCAGATTTTACTACGGCGTCACCTCCACACCTTTTTCTGTCTTATAACAGCAGTTAAGCGCTGTGTCTGCTCTGAATGGTGTGGTAAGGGTCAGCTTGTTCGAGGCATTCCAACTTAGTCCTGAGGGGTAACCAACCAACCTCCAATAAGACTCGTCTTACCTGAGATTGAACACAGATATTTACCATTACCAAGTGGGCTAATATAAATAAAACCTAGCCCAATTTAAAACGATAGCCCAATTCAAGTAAATGTGCTACTATGCACATTCATTTTTAACCTTTCCATCTTAACCTTCAAAAAAGCAATGTACTTGTAAATTACTTTGTATACAAACAACAATATCAAAATTAACGTTTTGTATTTTTCCAGAGAACTATCCCAGCAATGCAGATTACCAGTGGACTCCCTAACCCTGGACTCATCAAATGTTAAAGCCTTCTTGCTTCTCCAAGCTCATCTGACGAGGTTACCGCTACCCAACACGGATTACCTCACTGATACCAAATCTGTCCTTGACCAGACCATTCGGATTATTCAGGTGAGAATATACTATATTTAAAGATAAATCAGTATAGATACATCACAAAAAATGAATGACTGAATAAAAGAATGATTGACTTTAGATGTAGTGCCACCTTTATTCAATTCAGTTTATTAAAAATCCTAATATTGTCGTTTTCTTGAATTTTATAATTAAGAATTACCATTATAGTTCTGGGCTTTATTATAAACTTGTCTTTGTCTGTGACCATTACAAACTCGAAAAAAATCATAGACATACAAATAAAAAAACTCTATGCTTCGATCAATGTATTTTGAGTAAATTAAAACCATGATCAAAATGAAATAAGTTGATTATAAATATGATAACCAAAATAATTTATAATTCACAACCCTAATATTAATTATATATACAATCCTCCCCAGGCAATGATAGACACGTCAGCGGAGAATGGTTGGCTGTCCGTCTGTATATCCTGCCAGATGTTAATGCAGTGTATAGTCCAAGCTCGCTGGCCTAATGACTCTACACTGACAACTCTACCATATGTAGAGTCCCAGCATCTATACATGTTCTCGCAAATGGCCAAAGATACGAAGAGACCATGTACCACACTCAATGGGTTAAAAGTCGCCGTTATGAGAGACTATGAGGTACTGGCGAGGTATATGAGGCGAGAGTTTGAAGAAAATCACATTGAGCAGATTCATAAGGTAAGAATTTTTCTTCTTCTTAAGGTGCCTCTCCTACAGGAGGTTGGCTGTCAGCTCATAGAATTTGTCTCGTTCCTGTGCCAAGCAGAATAACTGTTCAACGCTTGTAATGTTAGTCCAGTCACGGATGTTTCTGAGCCACGATTTCTTCTTCCAACTCGTCGCTTTCCACTAATTTCCCCCATCATTATAAGCTGAAGTAGTTGGTACCTATCATGTGTGAGCACGTGCTCACACGTGGCCACGTGGCCCAGGTACCCCACTTTCAACCGTGGATTCTGGATAAAAAGTAAGAATATGAATCAACAATGGATTTAGATTTTATGTTCTAGGTCTGACCGTTAGGGTGCCTGCGTTTGTATGTCCATGACGTCCAGGACAAAACAAGTTGTTGTACCTACTCTATGAATAGGCTATGATTGTAAAAAATCAAATATTAAAATAGTATTTTTTTTAAACAATGATTTGCTAGAGAATTTTTAAGCTAAAAGAGTTGGATAGTGGCAAAATTTTTTGCAGACTGCTAAATTTTTGAAGAAACTTTAACCTTCACACTGGTTGTTATTGATTTTAAAACATTTTATCTGAATTGTCCACTCATGGACAATTCAGATAAAATGTAAAATGTTTTCTTCTTACACTAATCCACAGTAAACCTTAGTGTAGAGAAGAGGCTTTCTCCTATTTATAAGACAAACCCAGCTTAGCAATATTTAAAGTATTAAACTATAAAATTGTATAGAAGTATTGTAACTATGTTGTTTCTTTGCAGGCAATCTGCGACTTGCCAACTCTGGACATCAAGTTAAGTGTTCGAGGATTGTGGTTCGACAGTGACATTGAGCAGGAGAAGCGGATGCATCAGCCACCGAATAGAGACCAATGGATGCCTTTGCATGCTGATCAGGTATTTTACGACAAGTTAAAGAATTGTTTAATATTAGAGACGTAGCAAACGAATGTGCAGTGTACCTGAAGGCAATTGGTCACTGTGACTTGTAATTCCTTCATTTATTTATTTATTTATTTGTATTCAAACTTATATCTAACATTACAGGTCATAATGCGTTAGATAAGTACATCACTTAACTACTATTTAAGTTCTTAAAAGTATTCGAACCGAATTATAATATTATAACATTATAGCCTTTGTGAACTCATTCAGCGTGCCACTGAATAAATCAATATGATGTTAAGTGTGCTGAATGCACGTGTGAGCACGTTAGCATCTCTGATGAATGAATCTTTAATATAAATAATATTATAATGTAAAACAGGTTTTCTGTGTCTTTCTTAATATTAATCCCATTAACAATTAATTGTAATAATTCTTGCCACAATTTATGATATATAATTTATTCGTCCAGGAATACACATTAGTCGTAGAGTTGCAACGACGAGGAGGCAACCCTAATAACGTGCTCTGTCCACGATTCCCGCGCGGCAAGAACGAAGGCTGGTTCCTTACCCTCGGTACCTTGGAGTACGGAGAACTTGTTGCCTTGAAGAGAGTGTCAGCTAAGGGCTCTAACCAGATGACATTCTACTCACCGTCGCAAAAAGGTAAACTTCTATTTTTCATAGAAGCTTCTAGGCTCTGAAGTGGAGAATGAGATAGTCCACTTAGTGGTTATTGTCGCCCATGGACTTCTGTAAGCAATCTCATATAGAAAAGTGGTTCTATCCGAAGTCAATCACGGCAGTGTTGAGACTACAGAGGACTTAAGATGGTTGTTAGCTTTAATAAAAGCTATTCACTTCACTAAATGACAAATTCACTAAATGACATAATTCTAATTCATTCAAAATTGTGTCTTAGAACTCTCGTTGAAAAAACAAAACACAAACTGCATAAAGCCGTGAACGGCAAATGCGTAAGAATGCATCACACCTCTTGTACTTTTTACACATACAAACTTACATGCAACCTTCAGCAACTACTTCAGCGTCGGCATTTTTGTGAACTACATTAGCTACATTAGTTTTATGTATAAAACTGTATATTTACATTACAGGTCGTCTAATTTACACCATATTCATATTGAGCGACAGTTACATGGGGCTGGACCAACAGTATGACCTCCAGTTTGAAGTCCTAGATCCCCTGCCACAAGAAGCAATGCAAAGAGTGTATGACACTACCGACAAAGTTATAATGGAATAAGCATATTTATAATAAATTATTTTATTACTGTTTAACTTGTCTTTTATTACAATTTAAATTGTTGAAGGTGTTAGGAATGACCACAGATAAAGGATAGAAGATAGAAGTGGCATACGAGCCGATTAGTATGGGAACCACTGTTGACAAAACTAAGCATAGAAATCAATAATCATATTCTTACCACTAAGAAAGCTGCATTCTTGTTTGTTGTTAACACAGGTAGTCGTGACAACCGTGTCTATACAACCAATTATATACCACCTGTACAAAGTAACAAGTATGATTTTTGTGTGAACAATTAACAATGAGACATTAACATACAGAACGTTGTTGAAAAATTATTAAGTCGTGTAACCATGACAACAGACATGACAATTTAAATTGGACCTTATCATCTCTCAAACTGAGTAGCTTTTGGTCATTGATTATATTATTTTCTCAAATTACAAATTTTCAATTAAAAAATGTATATAAATATGCAAATATACTAACTTGGATATGGTAAGAAATATCTCAGTTCGATACATTATGTGTATTGCTAACATGTTTGCACTGTAAAACTGTGCAGTATGGCATGTTTATGAAGTTCTACAAAACCTTACTCCCCTTAAAACTATCCTTTGCCTATGCTTAAAACACAACTTGTGTCTCAATCACTGGCAAGCACTGACATTAAGTATGACAGGCTTTCCATACTGGTAGTCATCTCAAATTATCCCTTTCTTTCATGGGAATGACCTTGCTGTTGGACAGTAGCCTTATTAAAGAATAAAAACCAATATCAAAAAAATATATTGTCTCAGATAAATAAAACTGCGTTTGGGAGTGCTATTTTAATGACAAAAATAAGTCTTGTTTTGAAATAGTAGAAAAAAAGTGCCATTAGACAAAAATAGTTATGCCACAGCATGTTTTATTTCTAAAACGATATAAGCAGGTACTGTATTATTAAAGGTACTATACTAACTATAAGGTATTATACTAACTTTGTAATAAAAGGCATTCATTGTTACAACATTTAATTACAATAACAGCATTATAACAAATTGCAAGTGTTCAAACAAAGCTACTCATTAATTCAATAGTACGGATGTAGTTAACTTGAAGGCTATATGATATCAAGAATAAAATGTTTTAATATTACACACAAAAATGCAATCTGACCTTATTTATTATGAAATCGTTTGTAATGATATTACAAAATATTTAGGTCGTGATGCTCAATGGAATTATATAGAAAATGCACAATTACATTAAAAATAGTTGAAATATTCGATTAACTACTGCTATTTACATTTATTACAAAGTTATAAATTAAATGCTACAAGCTACAAACATCAACAAACAACAATTACTAATATTCAATTCCTCCTCTGCCACACTGCAAAAACTATGAGTTTATCTGAAACAGCTAACCAAAATCTATACAGTTAATAATTATATCTTACCACATAGGTTATAGCCAAATTTTAGATCTTTAAGCTTGGTTTAATGCTGCAACATATTATATTTGATATGACATTGTTTAGTTTCTCCACGTAACATTTTACAAATACAGAATTTTCTTAATTGCATATATCTTGAAATGTATGTATGTTTATGAAATATATTTTCACATTGCTTCAATAATAATCAGCTATATAATTAGGTGACAATTAAAATTATACAAGGAAAATATATACCATCTATCGTCTGAAAACTGATGTTGAGTGTTCATGGGGTTTGTATATTGTTTTAACTAAATAAACATGAGCCCACACACACAATGTAAGATCATCCGAAACACACCAAAGAAGCTTTTTAGCAGACTAGCAATAAATGAAATTTCCATTTATGTTCTTTAGTGAAATAACTACTCAATCTACTATTTTTATGTGTAACAGTTTAGACATAAAAATAGTAGATTGAGTAGTTATTTCACTAAAGAACATAAATGGAGCTAATAATTGTAAGACAATGTTAATTTTTCACAATTCTCAATCACTAAATTCCAAATTAGGCTTTTTTCAATACAAAATTGCTACCAAAAATCCAATCTCACTATAAGAAAGCCAAAGATTAGTAATCAGATAATAAAGTTCAGTCATTAGAGTTCCTTGTCATATTTTATAACACTCAAACAATATCAAATATTGTAGGAGTGCTGGCCGTATGCTATTTCTTTTTCTTCTGTTCATATTCAATAGCTCTCACTTCCGATATGATCTGCCGTTCCCTTGTCAGAATACCATCTAACTGCTCAGTAAATGCTTCAAAGGAGAACTTGGTTTCAAACCTCTTTCTTCCTGCCTCGCCAAGTCTCTGACCTAAGTCTGGATTTAAAACCAATTTGGACATAGCAATTGCGACAGAATCACTATTAGAGTCACATAGGAAACCAGTTACATCGTTAACTATTGTTTCAGTTGGTCCTCCGCTGTTTACAGCAATAACTGGCTTGCTATAGTACATTGCTTCTAATGGAACTATGCCAAAATGCTCGTTCGAAGGAGTGTATACCAATGCTTTGCAATGAGACAATAATGAAACTTTTTCAACATCTGTGGGCGACTTCATTAGTGTCACTTTATCTTCTATGTCCATCTCAGCTACTAAATCCGTCAGTTCTATATAGTGTTCCATATTCTCTAAATTTATGGGATCAAACCCACCCGCCATAATTAAATGCACTCTATTCCAATCAGGCTCGCTAAGAATATGTTTCAAATGCTCCATAGCCCTCAGAGCTAGTTGAAGATTTTTCTTCCTCTCAAATCTATTAATAGACAAGAATATGAACTTATCTGTGCCTACTGGAACAACCTCCTTCAATGGTTTGGGAGGTGTTGCATTGAAAAACTCAGTATTAATAGAAGGATAGCAAATATCAGGAATACTTTTAATCTTCTGGAATGCATCTTGGTATACTCTGGCTGTGTATTTGCTATTTACGAGTACCTTGTCTGCCTGCGCAGTGGTCAGCTCCTCAAGCCAGTTGAGAGGCGCTCGGTATACCATCTTAAGAAAACCACCTTTAGACGTAAGGAGCTTGTCTGGATGGTGGCAGTAGAACACTACTCGGAATGGGCCTCGAGCCATTTTCAAAAATGGAATGCATAAAGAAATTAAGTCGCAAAACACTAACGTGGGTTCCTCTACCGGTATAACGTACCAAGCTAGGTAAACGGCTGCATAGATCATTCGCGCATATGCACATGCGGCTTTGAATCTTCCGAAAACCGACCTCGGAATCCAATCTCCGACCACCGTAACAGGAAACGTTCCGTCTCTCGTTTCGGCGAAGCAGTGCGTGGGATCATGATGGTTTGTGAAAAATGCAACGTCGTGGCCCTTGTTTTTGAAGGCCAATGCGGCATCGATCACCAAGCGCTCTGCGCCGCCGATACCCAAGTCAGGGTGCAAGAATATTATTTTCACCATGTTTAACACTTAAACCGATTAATAGTCTATTCAAATCAAATACTTAGATGAACATGAGATCGTGTACATTATTAAATTTTTAACAAAGCAAACCAACAACAAGCGAAAAACTATTTTTGCTCAAATCGTAAAATTACACGTCAACGTCAATGTCAATGCCAAAAGCTTTTTATAATATTGATTTGGATTCTTTGATTTTAGTTTTATTTAAAATTTTCACTTTATAATAAATAGATTATAAAGTGAAAATTTCAATGGTACGCACATGTAAAATACATTAAATTACACAATACTGCATTTGATAATATTTAATTTTTATGCAACATTTTTATTAGATACTCGCGAACAGTTCGCCGAAATATCACAAGTACCAATTTAAGCATGTATTCGTACCTATGTATTCGTGCGACACGAGGTACATTTGTACATAGGAGGTGCGAGACATATAGATCAAAACCCTTCAGAAATATTTACTACTAATAAATTAATTTAATTTACCACAATAGTGAAATGCGGTATCTTTACCGAGCAGTGATAGCCGAATGGTTGAAACTTGACCTTTCAATTGAGGGGTCCTAGGTTCAAATCTCGGGCACGCACCTCTAATTTATGTGCGTATTAGAAATTAATTATCACTTGCTTTACAGTGAAGGAAATCATCATAAGGAAACCTGCACATCTAAGAGTTATTAAAAAAAAGTTCTCAAAAGTGTGTGAAGTCTACCAATTCGCACTTGGCCAACGAGGTGGACTAAGGCCTAAAATCCCTCTCACTGAGAGGAGACCTGTGCCCAGCAGTGGGACATTAATGGGTTGATGATGATGAATTTTCGAATACGACTAGAGAAGTTGCTCTATGCTATGTTGTGAAGTATCAAAAGTAACAAGTATCGATACGATACGTTAGTAAAGTTTTGAATGTTATAGTAATAAAAACATACGGATACGCTTTCTTTCGAAATTTACACCTCTAAACGCTAGATAAATGTTCTAGCAGAGGGTCTATAGTAATATCGTCAAAACCTTTATTTATTTTATAACAAACCGCGTGTGTGTAATGAGCGTGATTAAATAAATAAATAAATAGTAAATAACGCTTCACACTCATAGCCCCACACTAGGATTCTCTATGTCGCGGGTGGCATGGACAACACACAAGACAAGGACACACACCCAGACCAAGAACGGAAACTTAAACTCATCATTCAAATTTCCGCCTCGCTGGAAATCGAACCCAGGACCCTCGAATTACCATGCGTGTTAACCATTGCGCCATCCGGGTCGTCGGTGATTAAAGGCAATTAATGGATGGAATTGGTTTAATATGCATCAGATTCTCATAGCTTTTCTTTTACCGTTCTTTATACGACTGTTCACTCAAATGGAATTACTAAGCGCAACCTACACACTTATTTTAGTACAGTCTGCGGTATATAAATTCAAATTTTAAGACAGAAACGTCCATAAGGCGTTCTAGCTTAGTCCTTAGCGGTAAGGTTGCATTTATAATTTTAAATTGGAATTTACTTAATTCTTTTAGTTTTGAACCTTAAATTAGTTTGGAGGTGGGAACACCCTTGTGGTTCGACTCCGACGGTACCAATGCTATACCTATTTCTACTTTATAGCGGCAGTGTTAAACTCTGCTGTGTTCTGGCTTGGGTGTAGTAAGGGAGACATACTTATCTGAGGCGTTCCAACTTAGTTTTCAGGGGTAGCAACGCATTTGTGTCCAATTTCACATAAGACTCTGTTCGGCAGTGGCCACTTTACATCATGTAGACTGCATGCTCGTTTGCTACTACGATCGTATATTAAAATCCACCAATACTTTATACCAACCAATTATCGTCTTACTTCTGGATATTGATCTTCTAGTCTACAGTGACATTGTTTTGAATCTATTGTTCCGTACTCGTCAAGTACAAATTGGGAGATGTCAAATATGTTAAAGAAGTTTATTTTAAAGAACTATCACGCAAGTAGATTTACTTACAAATATTTTGCTGTTGTGGCTACGAATAATTAATTTATAATACGCACATTACTTTGGAAAATCAGATATGCCTAGGATTCAAACCTTGGACCCTTTAATTAAGAGACTCGTCAACCAATAGGTCTATATCTTCTATCACATAAAACGATTTTAAATATACATTCATAATCTAAGTCTACAGTGTAATCAAGTAACAGAGTCACGTAACATATCGGTGTGAAACGCAAAATCAATGAATTTACATACCCAGTGCAGACTTTGACTTGATTTATTCCCGGCTTTAACCTGAATGTGAATAAATTTCTGTCGCTAGCTGATCTATATGTATACGTAATGACAATTTATGTAGCTACAAGAGAGTATGATATCTCCTTCTCCTTCTCTTTTTTTGTTAAATTGTACTGCAGCAATGCTCGGATTTGAAAGTCATGTTTATTATTTTTTGCCACATAATGTAGTATTTTTTTTACAAATAAAAATTTATTTCTTTCTTTCTTTCCTTGGCCTCGGTTATTGGAAAGCTGATTTTTTTCTAAACACGTGTTTTTTATGTTTAAGCCTAACGATAAGGCAGACGGGCTACTTGATGGAAAGTAGTCACCGTCGCCTATATACTATAATATATAAGCCGCCAAGGCATCGACGTCTTTGGAGAAGACCTCTTCTTGCACCTTTTTTGAAGTGCCCCATGTCATAGCGCTTCAGGAATATCTCGGAGTAAATTCATTTCACATTTTGTACGTCGAAAAAATGAGCGTGAAAACCGAACCGTGGACGACCGCCACGGATCCATTTGATGAGGATGGAACTTCCTTCGGCGAGTGGTGTGATGGTGGAAGGTTGACGTAGACACCAGATCAGTATAGTTCCTATAGACCAGTATAGAGATAGTTCCTCAGAACACTCACAGAACACTCAAAGGGATCTTATGTCTGTATGTATGTATGTACTACACTCATAACCCCTCACACGAATTATCTTTCGTATCGTGGTTGCCATGAATACACAAAGACGAATACACATCATCCAGACCCAGAACAGAAATCAAAACTGATCCGGAATGGGTTCCGGGTTAGATCCCCGGCCAGGCAGACATCTGTGCAATAAAATTAGATTTCTGTTCTGGGTCTAGGTTAGTGTAGTCGTCTGTGTGTCCATGGCACCCACGACACAGGAGAAAATCCTACTGTGGTTATAAGTGTAAGAAGTATGTGTATGCAATAACATTATTGAAATATAGTAATTTGTTTAATATTTTTCAATTAAGTCCTAATGTGCATATTCTACATTAGTTTGTTTAATATTTTTCAATTAAGTAAAGTCCTATTGCATATTCAATATTCAATGATAGCAAACTAAACGTTCCAGCAATTATAATTAGAGTCAGCTTATGTCAAGCCAAGCGTGCTAATTAATTAATTTAACAGTATGTAAACTACTAATCTGACTATACATAGAATGGTTATGTGTAGGTGCAGTTTCATATAGCATATCCTATTAACGAATAGGGTATAGGCACGATAATTGATATCTATAAAACTCAGTAAACACTGAACTTGAAGGTGTTTTTATATGATCGAAGTAGCAAACGAGCATGCAGTCCACCTGATCATAAGTGGCCACTACCGAATCTGTAATCAAACTTCACCTTCAGAAAACCCCTGTCGGTGGTAGAACCCTTGTCGTTCGTCTCCGGCGGCACCACCGCCACATCTATTTTTCCTAATAACAGCAGTGTTCAGCGCTGCTGTGTGCTGGCTGAGGGTGTGGTAAGGGAGACATATTCGAGGTGTTCAAACTTAGTCCTCAGGGGTACCAACGCATTTGCGAGCAACCGTAGGTAGAACTCTGTTCCCTTATCTCGGGTTGATTACGGTCGCAGTGGCCACTTATCACCAGATGGCCTGCAAGCTCGTTCTCTAAACACCTAAAACTTAAAAAATTTTGTTTTATCGCCGTGTCAATCTCGCGACGTGTTTATCGATTTACTTTTCAAACGCTGGTGAAACCGCAGGGATCATCTAGAAGCACACTAATGACAATATTTCTTATAAAGCTCCATAATCAAAAGCTTTTAATCCAGGATACAGCAACCTGTAACCAACCACCCCACTCATATCCGGCGGAAAGCTCGCGTCCGGGAGCTTTATCAGGATGTTTCAGTTCTACTTTCTTAAACTACGAAAGCTCTGCCCTTATTTATCGTGGGTCTACTATTTTTCGGGCAATTAACTCTCAGATTGTAAACATTGCAACAAACTTGTAAAATTGGTTGAAACTCGTGAGAACTAAGTAGATATTATTTATATAACCTTTTAACGTACTCATCAAAGTGCTTGACAGGAGCGAACTGGAGTAATTCACTAAAGTGTCAATTGGTCGCAGTGGTTAACGTAATAAGTTCTACCATCCAAGCATTCAAAAGTTTTGTATTTATCCTTCAAATGTTATTTTGTTTAAATTGGTGATCGTATACAATTTAGGTCACATGTACCTACCTATAGCATGATATACCTATTTTTAAAGCCTAAGTGAAACCGCGGATATAGTTAGTAAATAAATTCAAATTCAATTAAAATTCAAATCTAATTTATTGTTATATAATTAAAGTTGATTCAAATTGAACAATTTTAAAAGCAACCACCGCCACCGGCTCGGAAGGTTTATTCATTATGGAGAAGAGGCGGGGCAAGAAACTCCATAAGTGTACATAATTACATCTTTAAAAAAGGGTTGTACAATAGTGTTATGTTACAAATGGTACAGATAATTAATTAACGTAAATAATTATAGAGGAGTTGGAGTTACGTTATAGCATGAACTTTTCATTTAAATTGTCATTTACATTATATAATATATTATTATGCTTTATTACAATATAGAAATGATATTAAAAGAAATTCACTTTTAACATTTTAAAGTTCGAAAATATTTCGTTAAAGTACAACGTAGAGGACGATCTTCAATTGTGGTTTCCAAAATATAGTCAATGCCCATTAATAAATATTCATGGCGGCAATGCTAATGGAAAGATTATAGTAATGACGCCCTTTGCACTCCACTTGCGTTATTGTTTCATGGGTTTTCGAATTTAAGTTAAATTACTTGTTTAATAAACAAGTTTCTTTAAAACTTTAAATCAGTTTAAATTCAATTATTTTTGTGAACCATCAGCGGCGCTACGGCTTTTTTGTGTGAAAAGTTCTTGTGACATATCACTACTACTACATGTCTGTCCCTATGTATGCGGATATATTTTAACTACGAACTACGCAACGGATTTTGATGCGGTTTTTTTTTAAGATAGAGTGATTTAAGAGGAAGGTTATGTATGCGTGTGAAGCCGCAGGCAAAAGCTAGTTCAAAAGATAAAACGTAGAAAAACTCGAAGAATCAAGAAGGATTCTGTTATCAACAATTACCGAGGCAAGTTTACAAAACTTTATAAAATCTACAACCCCCCCCCCCCCCCAAAAAAAAAAAAAAAAAAACTCCCACTCTAAATCTAAAACCCATATAATAAA
>DWPV01004793.1:0-13149 GCA_018251915.1 Urbanus proteus proteus
AAATCATAACAGCGTCTATGACGTCACAAAATGGCCGAAGGTCATTCCTATTCTTAGTTTGATCGCATTATACTTAAAATGCTTAAGCCAAATTCTTCGCGAAAAAATTTCACAGCCGTATTAGCCCAACGAGAATAATAATTAAGGTTATCCTAAAGTTGTACATATTACATTTAATTTTCATACATTACTATGCTAACGACGCACGCTTTGGGAATTTAAATGAGCAAATACCTAATGTTACGAAAGCAATACAATATTTGCGGACAACGTCGCCAAAAATGAAAGTGGTTTTGAGAAAAAAACTCATTTAAATAAACGTATTCGTTGTAATTGAAGTAGCAAACGAGTATGCAGTCCACCTAATGGTAAGTGGCCACTGCCACCCATGGACATGTTTTGTACTTTTTCCACTACCTACTACACTCACATTTCTTATAGTTAACTATTATTGGTGGTGTGGGTAGCAAAATTCAAAACAGAATTAACCAAATCAAACCAACATATAGTTAAAATTGTGTGTTCACGAAAACCTCTTACTAAGACATTTTTGTGAGATCTATGTATGCCGCTGACGTTTGAGCTAACTCCCCCGTTACAATAAACTAATCATGTTGTTATACATATTTATCTCAGATAAATAAAGTTGGTAGATCTATCATTCCTAACAAAACATGAAGCCATTTTTAAAATGGTCGGGCTATAAAAGCGATTATGTGAGGGTAAATAAACAAAGGTACTGACAAGAAACTACGCTAGTTTTGCGTGTGTGCGCATAAATACATTAAAGTAGCGTAGTTTTTTTGGCTTCACTCAAATATAAGGCGGTGAGTAATCTACCTGTTTTTGTGAGATAGAGACCAGAAGGACAATGCCATTTGTGGTTCATTACAAATATATACGGGCAGCACTGACCATCAGATGGACTGAATGCTCTTTGCTATTATGTATGCAACTAGGTAGTACCTAAACGAAGAAATTCTGAAAAAAAAGAGTTAATGACTCGCTATGATGAAATATATGTCAGACAACCTTGGAAAAAAATATACTCCTGGTAAGTAACTAAATAACATTAACAAGGTGAAAATCGAAGTATGATTCAATGGAGTTGTAGATCAACAAAAAGACAATTAAAAAATATAAGATAAAGATACGAAAACTCAAGTGAAGGGACCAGTTAACCTTGTAACATATAAGGTTTTATTAGCAAAAATCGAAAGATAAGTAGGTAAGTGCATATTTTAAAATCGTACGACGATGAATCAAAAGCCTATTTATAGCATAAAAGACATGCACTTATGTTAACGTGATAGCATCCTAAAATTAAAATTAATCCTAATTATTATAAATACGAATGTCCGTTTATTTGTTTGATTGTAACGCCTTCACGCGTTAACGACTAAACCGATCGTTATGACACTTGCACACACATTACCAGGGGTCCGGAAAAGGACATAGAGTACCTTTCATCCCAAAAAATGATACTACTCCCGAGGGATAGAAAAGTAACTTTTATACCTACAATGTACCTACTTTTATACCTAGGTACGGCCTCTTGGTGTAGGTGGCCTAGAATGTACATGAGCGCGAGCGAAGCTGCGGGTAAATACTAGTGAATGATAAACATGAATCTTCAACATGAATCATAAACATCTTGCCCAAATAGGTACGTGGAAGGTCATCTACTATTACTTTCTGCGATGTAACTGCAACAATTACTACTGAATGTAAAAAGACGAATATATTTTCGATACTTTCGTGTCACCCTCTGCTAAAGCCAATCTCACTATTTGCGTCGGCAATTGTCGGCAGTTGGTTAAGGAAGTCCAAATCTTCCACGGACAAAGGCAAAAAATAATTACTTAGAACAGGAGGGCCTTTTGTTTCACCGATAAATTTTGAGACTTTTTATTTCTGAACCCCACATAGGTACTCGTAACATAGATGCATACAGAATAGTTGAGAAAAAAAGCTCTTTTTGTCTAAAAATCTATTTTGGGTAATAGATTCTTCAGACTACAGTGATGCGACCATCCCCTATTTACTACAAATTAATTATTAAACCTAAATAAACTTGAAATGCTTTCTATACTTATAGCCCTACAGTAGGATTTCCTGTGTCGTGGGTGCCATGGGCACACACAAACACCCGGACCCAGAACTGAAATCTATCATTTAGATGTCTTCTTCTTCTTGATTTTGGCAGGGAATCGAACCCGGGACCCATTGCGCGTCAGACCGGTATGGTAACCGTTCCGCCACGGTCGTCAACTGCCCGGCCGACAACTGATCCAATATTCTACTTCTGAAATACCCTAACCTTATTTTATCGAACATACGTGATATCTCATTAACATGTAGATTGGGCTTTGTATTCCACACACGCTAGTATAATCGCCTGGTGCAACTGATTCGCATAATAATTGGCAGTCGTAGAATTATGAGCTAATGCAGGAAAACGCCGATTAATCCGATTATTATGTAGGCTTGTTATTAGAACAGATACTTAACACATCGTAATGCTAAACTAGTTATCATGTAATTTGAAGGTTGATAGCCTTTATAAGTTCGAGAGGAAATCTCTTTGTTCTTTGACAAAATCGCTCGTTTGTTGGGACGTCTTACCCCCGTCGAGCCTCGAGGATCCCCTCTTTACCCGGGCAATTCTCAGGTGGTAATATAGAAATCGGTGCTTGTATCTGATTTACTTACTGCAAAATATCCCATCTTTAAAGTTCTGTAACTAAACCGATCTTTTAAAGGCTCACTGAATAGTTATCATAAATTTTGAAAACTCTCATGAACCATTTATGATTCGAGATTTACTTGTACATTACTTAGCCATGTTTTTGTTTAACGTATGAGATACATATCTGCTAACTCAAAAAAATCTTCTCTTAAGTGTTCTTCCAAGAGAGCTAAGAGATGGTTATCTGTGAACTTTATCATGAAAAACAGAATTTAAAAGTAGTACGAAAAAATAATTCAATACTAACCCATACAAGACAGTACAACTCTTCTGCCTTCAGAGTCTCTCTTCGGCAAGGGCACCAGGTATCCCGCGTCGATCACAGCAGCAATCTTGGGGTCCAGGGGGTCGAGCTTCTGGAACCAGTTGGGGTACATCTGTCTGATGGTCAGGTACCTCTCCAGCATGGAACACGCTTGGGGTATGGAGTACTTCTTCGTGCGGAGGAAACGGAGTAGGAAGGGTGCATCTGTGAAGATTTATTTAGTTATTGTAAAATTTAAGTAGCGTGTAAGTTCTGAACAATCGGCGGTCACTTTCAATATATTGTAATGAACTTGCCATAGAAGGCAGAATAATTTATGGTTCGAGTCAAGAGGCCTCTACATTTGCCTCTACGCTGCTATGTTATAGTTTGAAGTGTGTAATAAAGGAGTTACATATCCAAGGCGTTCCGGTTTAACTCTCAGAAGTAGCATTACATCTGTGACTGATGTGACTGATGTGACTGACTGTGAGTGACCTCAGCCAGGACTCTAATTTATTTGGGGTTGATTATAAATCTATAGATGTCAGTTGATATAGACTAAATTCTCATTTACTACTTCCCTGTTGTTACTCGCGTATGCGTACCTACATATTACCTACACACTACACACAAATAAATAAAATTGAAGTGTCGGTTTGTGATTTCAAAATAACATTTTTTTACTTAATGTATATGAAAGTAGGTATACACGATGCCACCTGGCGTTGATGCTCATAAGGATTAGCCTCTAACATTGAATAAGATAAACATCTTAACTTCAATAACATACCTCTTAAGCTTTTACAAATCTGAGTAAATATAATCACCTAAGTCGTATTACTAATTATAATATTTAAGTAATGAATAATTTATATTGTGAAGACGGTATGCGGAATTACCATCGGGTATTATGACCACAATAATGTAATGCGACCATTCATCCCGTTTAGTACGAGACGGCAGCCTTTTTTTATTTATTTTTATTTTTTGTTGTAGTTCCCACTGTCCTCAAGGAAAACGGAACGCTGTTCCGTTTTTTTAGTCACCTTATCCCATATCGTGATGCTGATATTTATTATGATATTTAAAAAAAAATCTCCCCAAAATATTATTACTTTAAAATTTTCAAATCATCACCCGATATACTATTAATCTTTAAATTAACTTTTAACTAGAACTTTTAAGGATAGGTAAGTGAAACTATCGCAATGGTCAGAATTAGACCATAATTAAAAGAAAATGAGGTATCGTCGTCAATAATGTAAATAATAAGAGATCTTTTCTGTTTAATTTGACAATGTTTGTAACAGTTATTATAGGTACACAAAAATTTTCTTCCCGTCACTGCATGAACTTTTACGTATAGGTACCTAATGTCATACTCGTTCATGCGAAAAAGAAGGGAAAATTTCGCTTCACGTATTAATGTTTAGATAAATCCATGTCCCGTTTTGCGTCAAAATATGGTCACCTTACGTATACATAATATTAGCACGTGGTTACTAATGAAAGCTGTCCTTGGAGACTTACCGCACATTTATAATTCACTTTTATGCTTAATAAATATGTAATGAATCGCGATAATCCGGCTTAGATAGTAATTGATCTACCTATAAAGTTAAGCAACGTCAGTAGCAGTCGGGAGTCGGATGGGTGACCGCTAGTCGATTTTCATGCGCGCTTCAATGTTTCAGACATTAAAAAGTTTACTAACGAACCCATCGTTGGTAAACTTTTTGAGTCTTCAGTAGGTAATTGAGAAGGTAATTGAGAACCTTCTCAGAAGTTTTATGAGAGGTTTAAAAACAAACTTTTCTCCTCTATCTAATAGCTTTAAAGCAGTCTTTCCAAAAGTGGTCGATAACGCCCCATTATGTGGGCTGGAGGCGTACACGGGAGCGGTAAAAATTGTGGGGGAGGGGGGGGCGCTGATGTTCTTGAAAGGGTTACGAATACGAGTAACCCATCGCATTACTCGTATTTGTAACCTCTACTACTTATTTAATATTTTTGGAAGGTACATTACAGATGCCCACTTACCATTACATGTGTTACATGCTCGTTTGCTATTGGCATAACATAACATTGAGGTTTTTAAGTTAAAAAAATGGGGGCCGCTATAAAATATCTAATTTTCAAAGTGGGCGTTAGACGCAATAAGTTTGGGACCCTCTGCTTTAAAGCAATATGGTGGAGTCCATACTCCACGTCCAATCTGGACCATGTCCAGGCCTCCAATCTGTGGGTAGAGGCAGTAGAGACCCACGCAGTACAATAGAGTAAGTAGTGCAAGCTCTAACCGTGTGCCATGTATTTACATTTCAAGTTGTTTCTCGCTACATTTCATCTTATTTGCGTAGTAAACTCCCACGAAAGGAGATAACTTGTTAAGTACTCACTAGTTCTCGGTTTTAGTAATATTTACCCTGAACACGAAGGTTTCTTAACGATGTTTTCCTTAAAGATAACGCAATTGGCTTAATTTCTAATATGCATATGATTTGGCGTCCAGACCACTTAATTTTTATGCCCTACTTAATTAATTATACAGCAGTTCGTTAACTATTTTTGAAAGGAAATTTACCTAAAACACTTACTTAGATTAGTTACGAAAAAGTTTTGGAGAAGAAGTGACAAGAAGTTCCAACACTGTCTTTATCACTCACCCAATACACAAGGATATTAGACCGACAGAAATTCTACGATCGCTCAATCCGATCGATATACAAGATTGACGGTCCAACAAAATCTCTCTTATGACCCTCAATATCTATCTCATATCTCTATATCATCCCTAGTTATAATAATTACGTACGTATTATTAAGTACGTATTATGCTGTTCATTGAGTCCAGACATACCTACGTTTGGTAGGTACAAAAATATTTACCTGTCCGACTTTTCTTAATCGCTGGATGTTTGTCAATAAAGTGTCTCATTTGCGCCAACGCCTGTTCCCGCAGCGCTGGTTCCTCCCTGATGTCCAGCCTGGCCTTCTCCCGTAGCTCCTGGGGGAGCTCTCCCACCTCCCGTTCCTTGGCTTCCAGGATCTGCATCCGTTCGTCATCAGTCAGCCGCGGGGAGTCCAGGAGGTCCAGTTTAGGCTCGCGCTCCCGACGGCATTCTTGCTGGAGAACTGATGTTGCCATTTCTTATCTGTAACAATAAAACATATTTTTAAGCGATTTAAAAAAAGGTTCTCAATTGAAGTATACATTTTTAGAAATTAGACGGAGTAATATATTAGTAGGTTAGTTAACCGTGGACGGTTTTATGTTATACCTCAAAAATGCATATTCTAAGATATGTCTGTCTGAGGTTTTAAAATCTCATTTTTTTATGTAAGTAAAAAGAAACTGCAAGATATGAAAACACAAATTACTTTTGTTTGCCTGTTTAGAAATTTCATTGCCTACATATCAAGTCTCACTAGTGATTGATTTTCCAAATACATCTTTTTAGAACACATCTACGTTATCCAAAATCACTGGAATATTACCAGTTTGGCCAGTAATACCTGCATCTACGATTGAAATGTTGCATATCAATTAATGAATTATCAATTTTATGTGCATCTATCAGTTTTTCCATTGGAAAGTCGGCTAACGTTCTTTGGAGCCACCGGACTCATGGTACGGTTTCATCACGGTTCCGAAGGTTGTACCATACACTATTAACCTGGTTTTGCGTCAATCACTTATGTAAGTGACACGCCTATATCTTATTATGTAATGAGTATTCAGACAACTGGTATGACCACTGGCGAATAGAGATTATGTAGAGACAATGTTATTCATAGGTAAATAGAACGTGCTGTAAAATATACATTTTTAAAGGTGGTAGAGCCCTTTGTGGTTCGATTCCGCGGGCTCCACCGCCACACCCATTTCTGCCTTATAACAGCAGTGTAGCGCTGCTGTGTTTTGGTTTCATTTAGGTAATTACCATATTAGTACCTAAACGATCCGCTAGGAGCGCTGCATGTAGATGAATGGGCCCAAACGTAAACGAGGAACGTTTCAGTAAGCTTAATAAACTCGTAATAGGGGTACAGAGGTAGACCTCAAAGAGGTAGTGAATAAATAGATACCTATAGGTATATAAAGGGTTCAAAGGTACGTGATCTATCAAACAACATTGGACCAGTGTGATCATTTATAGCCCAATTTTTGTTTGAAAAGAGATGCCCATCGCCCAGCAGTGGGTCAATAATGGATCGATTATGATGAAATACACTCCACGCAGCTAACAAGTGAAACTACCAGTAAAACTAGTTTTAGCTATGTTTAGTCCGATTTCGAACTTGACCACATTATACTAATTATATACCATTCGTAGATTTCAATTAACATAATAAGAAGTGGTAGAAGTTAGTAACTTGTTTCAATAAAATATGCAATCCAAAATAGCGTATTTTGGTCATGTTTTCTCGTTCACGCATTAAGATAATGAGCGAGATGGAAATAGTAGTTTTTTTCGCTTTGTAACTAAACTGTTTGAGGTGGTAGAGCCATTCGTGGTTCGACTCCGGCAGTACCACCGCCACACCTATTTCTACCTGTGTCCAGTGTTAAGCACTGTTGCGTTCTGGTCTGAAAAGTTTGGTAAACTTATTCGAGTCGTTCTAGCTCAGTCCTCAGCGGTAGCAACGCATCAACCTCAGGTTACAGATATCCATGGGAGGCAGTGGCCACTTACCATCAGCTTGACTGTATGCTCGTTTGGTACATCAATCATATAAAAAGGTGAAGTAACAAATCTGGCAAATATCAGGGAAGACTAATATTATCTGGGTATCTGTAGTAGTGTGGTATCTGTACATAGGCGATAGTACAACTTTTTTGTTATAACAGACATCTCTTTGCATTACACTCATTGTAGTTATGTAAGCAAACTATTCTTGGACATGTGCACAAATGATCACATAATTGGTAATCCCAAGTGATATCACTATAACAACAGCAGCGGTCGGCGACCTTTTGACACGGGCCACATAGTAGCAACACGAGTAAATGCCGGGCCGCACTAGTGTCTGACATTTATTTATCGGATTAAAGGGCGTAAGAATAAAGCGAGAAGTTAAATTCTAGGAAGATCCGTGGACCGCAAGGACTCCGCAGGTTACGCGGGTTGACGACCACGGATTTTAATCTTAATAATAATTAGCTTTTGCCCGCGGCTTCGCACGCTTAATGGATGTTGTTATACGTATAAAAACTGCATTATATTATTAAAAAAAACCGCATCAAAGTCCGTTCAACACTTCAATTTTATTTATTTGTATAGAGTTCTGTTTAATGGCTGGCTGCATTTAATTTGCATATTATTAACATTTCACGAAAATAACAGGTGTAACAATTAGGTATTTCGAAAATGCCTTCTTATTTAATTGTACAGATGACGGAAAATTTATATTATTTGGTTTTAATAAGCCGTGAAGGTTAGAGTAACGATTAAAATATTCATTTTTCTCTTAAGTACTTGACAAAACATGACTAACAAAAAATATATAGTCAAACTGAGAACCTCCTTCTTTTTTTGAAGTCATTTAATTAAAATAAGTACCGACTTTAGATACGGTTAGAATGTTTGTATTAATGTGCATTATTATTTACCTATAACGTATTAAGTCACATAAGTTATTAATAGTCCATATGTTAAGTTAATTAGATTATAAAATCTAGAAAAATAAAAGGACTGATTTTTTTGTAAAACCCGTTCAGAAGCTTTTAGAATTAGCTGCATTTACCTTAAGCAAAACATTTTGCCTTAAATAGGTACTGCACTGTTACAAGATTTTTTTGGGCAATAAATTTTCTGTTTTTTTGCTCGGATAGTTAGCTAATGCGAATACAAGTGTGCTATCACTATGAATCACTTTATGTAGCTATTCACACTTGACCTTCAAACTTGGTGGCCTTATGCAAAACTTTCACTTCACTTTCTCGTCACGGTAAAAGTTAACACGATGACAATGGGAATTTCATATCACGAGTTTCGTTTTTTGTGCGCTAGATGTCTCTAGTTTCTATATTATTTTTAGACACAAATAGCTTCCGCAAAAGTCGAAAAGGACCTAATTGATTTTACGTGTCGTTACTAACATATATCAAAGGATTTTTCCTTCAAGCCAGACCACAGCAGCGGCGGTAGTGCTATCGGAGTCGAACTACAAAGGGATCTAACACATTAAAAAATTCATCATCATCACTTTCATTTGATTCCATATTCATCGACATCAGACTAATTAGACGACAGACAAAAAGATCCTTTGCTAAATTTAAAAAGTCTAAAATAATTTTGAATAACGTTGACTATTGAAGTCATTTCACTGAATGACATCACTGAATATAGTTTGTTCAATCGATAACAAAAGTAAGTGAAAGTATGAAAGTAATATTTGCAAACACAAGACGTATTTATTAAGCGTCTTTTTAAAACAGACAGACGGATGGACAGATGAATTATGTGAATGTTTAACTATCTGTTCTCATTGTATCCAAGAAAAAGTAAGAAATTCATCTATTTATTTCTTCGCCAGGAAATAAAAGTACCTTGTATGAAATTGGACCCTAACGAGAAAAAAAATACAAAAGGTAGCTTTTATTACAGTAGATAAGATAAATTAAACATTCGTATTCTAGTCCTATAAAATGTTATAATACTTTAAGTTAAATCATTTTGATCACGTTCATGGCTGTATGCACTTATATCCCGTAGCCTCCTTTAAGTATTTAAGAAAACAAAGGTACCTAAGAAACAAAGACTATTAAATTCTTCGAAGAATAATAGGTTCACAAGCGTCGTTTCTCTCTCTGTTTATTTATTTTCTGTAGAAGTTCGACCATACCATAAAACTTACTTATTACAAACATAATCTTAGACAATGTTAATGAACTTAAGCCGACTCATCTTTTATTGCAACTTACGCGTATGTAATCACGTATTTAATGAGAATCGTTTAGTGCTTAAAACTCGAATGGTATTAATAAATTACGATTATTTTCTCTGCTTATGTCCACAAAGATGTGAATTATTTAAAGTTATTTTTTGTTTTGCGCGTTGACTTCTCGGTCTTGTGACCATTGCCAATTACAATTTAAATAGTTACAAATAAATAAATAAAATTGTTTTCACTAATATTTAAAACCTAAAATTTATTACATCTCTTACTCAAATGTAGAGCATCAAACGCATGCGAAGCGTCAGTACCGACGTGAACAAATGAACTGAGCTTCACTTTGTTTATCGAACATCAATGCTTCCAACGCTGGACGCATGGGCGGTACAAAGCGCTATTTGATATTCTATGGACTCCATTATCGTTATCAATAAATCCATTTGGAGTCCACAGGCGTATCACTTACGTAGCAGCATAAAATCATTGTTTACGGAACACATTGAAAAGTAAACGTTATAAACAAAAGGTAGGACTTAAAGTTTCTTAGCGGTGGTTTAGCAATGAAATAGTAAGGAATTCTATAGTTTCTTTGGCCTAGACTTACAAAAGACACGGTAATGTACTTAGTTTGATTGTATGAGATAAGAATTTCCTGCTATTTGACGTCTTTTCGTAATAGAATTGTAAATGGCGGATCAATATTCCTTACACTCTTGCAACTGCGGCTGAATATTTACTTTTTATATCGTAAAAGTAAGAAATATTCATGACATCCATTGTTAGGTACGATAAAAAAAAATTAACACTCGTAGACCTACATTGGGATTTTCTCCTGTGTCGTGGGTGCTATTGACACACAAAGACGAAAACACAAACATCCAGTCCCAGGACAGAAATCTAAATTCATCAATTAGATATCTTTCTGGCCGGGGATCAACCCCGGTACCCATTACGTGTCAGACCAGTATGGTGACCGCTCCACCACGCGGGTCGTTAGGTCAAATGATCCTAGGTCCAAATAATATATGACTCCAACCCATACCATAATCGATGACTGACATAGGATAGAGATCACGTTTTCACACATAAAAATTTAAAATGTAAATAGTAAATAGATTTTTATAAGCACGCTTAGATATCCACAAGGTGAAAGAGAAAAAAGACCTCTCATGAAGAGCATCGCGTAACTTTCCCGACTGCTCCAAAAAGCTTTAAATTTTAAACCAACCTAGTTACTTATTGATACGGTATGAATGTATCATTCACGACGATTATCGAATGCATGGACTTTAATTAACATGAGTTTATTAGAAACATTTTGAAAATTTTTAAAAGGGCAAAATTAAACGAAAGAAGGTAAAGAAATAAGGTTATAATGGACTACACCGAATACGTAGCAATAATGAAAAGAAATGAAAAAGCACAGACAGAAATACCTAACCAAATATTGTTGGAAAAGTTAAGGTTTGAAACGAAATAGGTAGGTACCAGTCATTTGTTTTATTTAGTCTTTGACTAAAAGTTAATAAAAACCCAAAATATTAAATTTTAGATTTGATAAACACTATCTTGAATATACCTATATTAAAGCAGATAATACATAAGTTCATTAATCAACGTTAACTATCATTGATAAATCACTGATCGACCCTTCAATACATTACAAAACATTTATTCATCGCCCTTTCTTCGAAATAAAAAAAATTAAACACTTCCAGTACCACTTCATTATATTTGACAGCTTTATTTCGTGCTAGCTTTCCGATTTCCGAACGACTCGATTATTTATAGCTGGCTGATTTTACTTGGATCCCTTCACTGTGACATATTTACGCATGCACGAGTTTCAGTCAGCCTCTGTAATTGCTTAATTAACTGTAAACGGTGTAAACCAGTACAATTTTACAATTACACTGGTTTATCCCTTAAACCAGAGAGAAATAGTAGTTTGTACCACTTGTACCAACAAGGGTCACAAAAGTACCACTAGTATTACCATCAATAAAAAAACCATTTTACAGGAGGGCAGTTTAAAGATATTTTCAAACTATTAAAAAAAATATTTTTTATCTTTACGTATAAGGCGAATAGAACAAAAAATAATATTAAAGGTTAACAAATATATTAAAAATGTAACATTGAAGGTATGGTGCATCAAAATATCTTTAAACTGTTCTCCTGTGAACTAAGGTCTAAGGAATAATATAAGCTACTTTAATTTTTGAAAAAGGCATTAGCGCGCTTCACACGCATGAGAGCGGGAATACAGTAATGTTCGACTATGTATTCCTTTTTACTTTTTAAACGCGGATGAAACCGCGGGGATCAGCTAGTTATAAATAATGTAAATGTAAGTGGTGGTTTGACATGACCAATGGAATACCAGGGACCCAGGAAGCGAAAGGAGGTCGAAGTACCAAGACCTGTGTTAAGAATTTTAATTATTAAATAATCAGGAAATTCTGTTACAAATATCGCAGTTATTAATTACTTTGTCATTGAAACGGACTGAGATAAAATTCTGTTTATTGCTAACCTCATTAAATTCCTACATAATTAAACATGAGTTACGTTAGCGACAAATTAACAAAATTCAATTTATTTTACATTGTACCTATTAAACTACTTCCGATAAGTAATTCAAGAAATAAATATATCTCACGATTTTTACATGAGCTAAGTCACAAATAACTCAACGAAAAGTACCTATTGCATTCACTTAATTGCGCAACTCTCAGATAAATAATCTGAGGAGTAACTACTTACTAAACTTTTCCAACAAAGTTCCGCATAGACAAACTTAAAACTTAGTGTCCAAAAAAAAATTCTATATAATAAGTATTCTAAAACGTACCAACAACATTATGAACGTAAAGCACTAGACCGAGCTGTCACGGCACTAGACACGAGACGTCACGGCACTAGACACGTGACGTCAACGTGACGTGACGTCACGCCGCGCACACGTCACGCTGCGATCGCGCGCCAGTCCCAACTGCCGGTCGATGCACCCGCTTCTCACCGTTAGCTCCCGAAATATTGGGACACACGGGACTTACAAATGGTGAATAAAGGATTTTCAATAAGAAGGTAAATGCATGCTCCACCATGGTTATGGTATGTTACTGCCAATGGACATCTAAAATCAACTGCAGATGACATTAAATCCTAACTGAGGTCGCCCTTGTGAATACCCCTAAGGATCAAGTTGGAACGGATCGGATAAGTATAAAGTAGCCAATTGTCCCTTAAA
>DWPV01004794.1:0-13148 GCA_018251915.1 Urbanus proteus proteus
TTAAACCATTTGGTTAGTGGCAATGCGTCCCATGCATTGATCTCCACTAGGTGACTGAAACATTAAAAACATATTTCGAATAATGTAAGATAGACTGCATGCATTTATAATTACATAAGCATTTTGGTTTAAATAAGAAATGGTATATTTCTTTAAATTTAATGAAACTTTCAGTAAATTTTTTTCCACGCATTTGGAGCCATGGGGCTACCAGAGCTTAGCTAAGCTAAGAAATGGAAATTAAGCCATCCTATTAGATAGTAAACTACCTCACAGGTCTCTTATGAAAACGCACCCATTGATTATTACTTCCTAGAACACCTACTAGAATGGTTTTATGGATGTGTTTGACCCAGATTTTTTACACGTAACTTTGTACTAATAACATTATGTGACACTAGTGACAGCTCCACGGTATAGGTAATATATCTGCCCGTGAAGCTGTCCCCTTTCGTGGTCATTGCAACACATGTTATATTGGTTGACGGTTTTGTATATATTTTTTCAGATTGTATGGTTTTATTAATTTGTTGTTGGTGCTTTTTTTTCTTATTAAAATTGTATGTAAGTGTTGTAACAGACCTGAATAATCTATTTTTCATTTTATTTCAGCCCTCAGTCGAGCCAACTATCTCTACGTGCCTCAGACAATCCCTGTTACACACTTGCACCCAGTACACATCTGACTTCCTCCTATAGCCCTAGTTGCTAATCTAAACTAGTTACGTGGGGAAAACCCTGAATGGCTTCCTTTCAGTATGGAAGCCGTGGAGAGAATATGCCAAAGTCCTACCAGCTAAAACCCAATGTTGTTTCTTTCTTTGTCAAGCATTTGGGTTTTTTTTTATCAGTGCTTAACACTGCTGTTATAAGGCAGAAACAGGTGTGGCGGTGGTGTCGCCGGAGTCGAAATACATAGAATTCTACCACCTTCAAGACCTCTTGTTCCTCTTTGTCAAGA
The DNA here is from genome assembly GCA_018251915.1 of Urbanus proteus proteus. Classification (NCBI taxonomy): domain Eukaryota; kingdom Metazoa; phylum Arthropoda; class Insecta; order Lepidoptera; family Hesperiidae; genus Urbanus; species Urbanus proteus. The sequence goes on from DWPV01004794.1 coordinate 962, forward strand.
CCTTGGCGCTAATGGCACTCATCTGTGGTCTCTATGCATTTCATAACTTACCTATAAAGCTGCGAGTCTTCCTTCTCGAGCATGGTACGACAGGCGTCCCTCAAGCGAGCCAGCTCGCGCTGCATCCCGCCCACGATATCCGTCACACGCTTGCACACCCAGTACACGTCTGATTCATCCTCGTATAGCTCCAGTAACGTGTTTGCTATTGGGATGAATGTATCTGCGGACTGGAATTAACATATTTACTTTTTCTTTATTCGGTATTTGATCGTACACCCAGTTTAGAACTACATACAGGTACTATGCGATCAAAATAAGAATAGGAACGAAAATGACCTTGAACTGAAATATTTACCTTAATAGTAAGATTTGGAAAAAAATAAAGTGTGTATTCTGTACATGTAGATATTTATTTATTAAATGTAGAAATAGTTAAGGTTAATGATGTATTTAGATACTTTGGAAAACATTACTATTCAGGAGAAAACATTTTAGTTGAAGGTCATTTTCCTTCCTATGCTTATTTTGATCACATAGTACACAGATACATAGTATAATAGGAGTTTTAGAACTACAAGGCACAAATAGATACACAGATACAAAAAGATACAAATACGTATAAACGTTAATCTTATAACACCCCTCATTTTGTATCAGTGATTGATTTTTTTTGTAACATTAGTAATTGAGTGTGCAGTATATCTGATGGTAAGTGTCTAATGCCATGGACTACTGTAATCAAGCCCTGATAAGATCAGTCTTACATGAGGTTGCCCACAAATATGTTCTAATCCCTGAGAAATAAGTATATGTATGTCTCCTTTACAAACAGAAAACACCAGTATATTTCTCAAATTACAGCGCTATTAGGCCAAGCTTAGACTGCCTATTGTAAACATAATTAACTAACAGAGTAATTAGTCTCTGGGAACAGCGGTGGTTTCCGCTCCTCATTCTCAAGTAGCCACATGGCCAGCAGGATCTGGCTCCGCGGTGCAGACATGTCCACCAACTCCAGCATCTCCACAGCGTACAGCAGATCATTGTATTGCTCTGTGCGTTGTTCCGCGACAAACTTGTGCGAGTCTGGGTACACTGGGAGGATATCTGGAAAGAAAAATATAAAACAATGAATGGATTTATATATCCAAATTAGTTCTAATCTAATTCTGTTTATACAGAGTTATTTATTATAGGTTATAACTACATAAAAGACAGAATTTCTTTCAGGTTTATTTCACTGAGTGTGAAATCCTATCATAATTATAATAAATACAAATGTGCGTTTATTTATTTATTTCTTAGTTTATTTGTTTGATTGTCTGCTGAACTGCTAGGGGTTTGGAAATGGACATAGAGTACCTTTCATCTGGACAAAAGTTACTACTCCTGAAGGATATAAAAATAATTTTAATACCTACAACCTATCTACTTTTATACCTACAAACTCTTGATATGAATGAATAGCTTTTTGCTAACTATTGCAAGTTCAAATGTAATATACACATTAGTGTGAGTAAAGCCGCAGGCAAAAAAAAACTAGTTTTAATATGTTTGAATATAAAAATAAAGGAATAAAATTAAATATTTTGGGAGTGGTTATTCCATCTGTTCTTGAGGTGCTGTGTTTATCTCATGTTTCAAATAAATAAAAATGAAGTGTCTGTTTGTGATTTCAAAATAACAATATTTAACTCAATGCATATGGAAATATACACGAAAGTATACACGATACCTAAAACGAAAATGCAATATAAAAAAAAATTGTCTGTCTCTCTGACTGTTTAGCTGAGGTAATCTTCTAAACTGCTGGACTGATTTTGACGGGACTTTCACTGGAAGATAGCTGGAGGTAAAGGCGTAACAAAGGCTACTTTAATTTTGTAAAAAAGCATTAGCGAGCGCCACACGCATGCGGGCCCCCTCGCGGGACAGCGGGGTGTTGCATATGTTTAGATATGTATTCCTTTTTACTTTTTCAACGCAGATGAAACCGCGGGGTTCACTAGTATAGTAATAAGTTTTTCCAACATAATCATAGGCCCAACTGACACAAGAATATTGTTACCAATAAATATGTTGTAATTTTGAAATTGGTAGAATGTTGATGACATTTATACTCGAAATTAGAATCATTTCTAGACATTACCTTGATACATTTACATGCCAAAAACGTTAAGGGTTCTTATAACCAGTAAATGAATGAGGGTAGGGTACAACTACAAGTCAAAACAATAACTTACCTAATAAGACTTTCCACACTAAGTTCCGGTACGCAGCGGGCACGGTGAAGCGCAAACAGAACTGTTTCAGCTTAACTCTGTCCCACGGCTTCTCCTTCATCAGTATCTCCAAGGATTTCTTCTCTTCAACACCGCGACATCCGACCTTCTCATAGTATGACGAACGGAAGTTTCTCTCGTCGGTCATCTTGGTAATAGAGAGGAATAATCAGTAGAAATACTCTGCAACGAGTTATTGAACTATCTACATCATTTTATGAGAGTTTTCTTGATTTTTCAATTTTTAAATTTGCAACTTTGACGCAAAGAAATGGAAGAAAGACGCAGTGTCAACTGTCAAAATCAAAATCCTTCAATGTCATTTGCATTTGACAGTTGTCAGTCCATAAAAATCATGGTTACTGAAACTAAAATTCGTTCAGAATTTTTGGTCCGAACATTGATTTTTACTTTGTATTGTACGGTTTGTTGATATTTTAATACCAGCTTTATTAAAATACAATAACAATAAGATGATTCTAGTCTTTATTCCTGACCAATACATTTTAAGAATATCAAGTAAACATGAGGTAACCGAAACAACATACCTACATAAATTGTCTTTAGTCCTTCATTATTAATAAGACTCCCTTAAATGTAAAGAAAATATTATATTAATCTTAAAAATATGAAATAATCTAACTTCGTGAGGTTATTAGAAATACAACGGAATGCTATAATATTTTGAATTTCCATATTCAAATGTCGACCAAACAAAACAAATTCTGTTGTCATAGAAATATGTAATCGTGCGGATTTATTTCTGTCATCAATTAATAAAGAGACTATTTTACAGAATAATCTAGTTTTAGCAAATCTAAAATGGATATGGCTGATCCTACATCTTCAGCCAGCGATCCAGCTTACATAGAAAAGAAAAGAGAGGAGTTAAGATTATTTTTTAAAGATGCGAAATTTCCTAAGGAAGTAATCGATGCGATAATTGAAAACGAACTTAAGCCTTTTACAGAAGGTGAACTTAAAAACAGGCCTTATATAGCTGCTTCTTGGCCAGGCGAGGTGAAATCTGAATATGAAGTTATGACTGGGCAACCATTCACTGAAATCCAGGATTTTGGTAGGCCTTTAACAGTGGAAGAAATAAAAGAAATGCTTAAAGACAGTCCTATTATCGCTGAAAAGGCACGCCAAATTCAAATTACTACCAATAATGATAACCAAAACATTGAAGTACCATTTGATCAAATTAATTTGAACTATTCTAACATGCAAATGGAATTAGCTTCAGCGACTAATGAGGACGACAGAAACCAAATAAAGTACAAAAATATGCAATCGTTAATGAACTCCGTAGCAGCGGTTCAATTTCTAAATAAAGCTAATGATAAACAAATGGAAGAAGTAAAGGATAGCAGTAGCAGCAATGATGAAGAAGAATTCGAAGCAATAGATAAAGTTGTAACTGAGTACACTCAAAAATCTTATGAAACTAGATTTCAAGAGACAAAAGACATGTTAGTAAATTTAGCAGATAAATATGACGATCCGAAATTTGCAAATGAAACTCCCTCTAAAGAACTAGTGATTCAAGAAAATCCTATTCTCAAAGAATCTTCTTCACAACTGATAAAAGGACAAAGAAGACATACTTTTCATGAGGAAATTAACGAAAATTATTCAATAAATAAGGCTTTAAACATATCTTTAAAAGATAATCCAGTAAAGCTCGACCTTAGTGGGAAAATAAAGAAAAACGAGGAGAAAGTTGATAAACATGATAAGAATAACAAAAATGATTTGGAAGATGTTCTCTCCAACAGTTTTAGAGACAAGCTTATGAGTACAGAGAAAACCTTGCAAGATATCAGTGATATTTTAAATTTTAGTCAAACATCCGATCCTTCTAATAACAAAGGACAGCGAAAAGAAGAATGTAAAAAAGACAGAGACTCGGTAGTTGAAAGTTCTCTAGAAAGTATACCCAATATTAAACCTTTAAATGAAAATGTAAATATAAATAATGACTCGGATAAAACAAACAATAAAATTAATCATGGAACAGACGGTGAAGAAATGAAAGTTAATACAATGCACGGTCAACAAAACCAAATGAAATTTGATGAAAAAATGGAGGACACCTTACAGACTGCTTTAGAAGAAATATTTGAAATCGGTAGAAACGATAATAAAGACAACAAGGAACTTGAGTTTAAAGAAATGAAAAATCTTGCTCGCAATATAGTAGAGGGTGCAGAAAATCTAAGCACTTTAATTCGTGAAGATATAACCAACAAACTCAATAGCATGAATGAACTACTGAATGATGTTAATGAAGCTCTGGAGAATTCTAGAAAATCTAATATTGTTTATCAAAAATTAAAGGCCGAGGGTGAAACTTTGAAGAAGGAAAGAATTCGAGAAAACGAGAAAAGAAAACTTAATAAAATAACTGAAGTCTCTGAAGAAAATGGAGAGAAAAGCGAGCAAAATAAAGAACTCAGTTTAGGAGTAAGTCAATCGGACATAGATGGTATACATAATGCCATAGGTCAGCTAAACGAGGAGATAAAGTGTCATGAAGATCGCATTAATAAGAGTAAAGCCAATTATGAAATGAGGAATGAAGAATGTAAAGAATTTATGAAAGAAGTCGATGTTATACTTAGAAAATCTCAAGGAATTTTGCACCCAATGAATGCTAGTACTAGTGTAGATGTTACAGAAATCACAGAAGAAGAAAAATGCGATGAAAATAATTCTCAAGAAACTTCAAATGAAGATGTAACAAAAGCAACTCAGTATATTGGTGAAAATCAACGCAAAGAGCTATGGGATATTGACATTATTTATAAAGATGAGAAAAATAAGCGATTGGCTGAATTAAGACATCAAGAACTGGAGAGAAATAAACGCATCAATGACCTTCTCTATGATATCAAGGACAAAATGAAAGATAACAAGGACGTGGTACGAATTGCTAATAATTTGTTAAATCGCGAGGAAACAAGAAAGAGTAAGGTTATTGAAAATACTGAAAAGCAGGAATTACCGTTCCTTGATTCCAAGAATGATTTACGGGCTCAAGGTGACCATGCGCTTATAAGCGAAAAACCTAAGCTTGAACTTCCTTCAAAGCCAAAAATAGTTGAAATTTCGACTTTAAAGCCGAACTTGACAGGTGTTGTTACTTTACTAAATTATAAATTCAAAATATTCTGTCATTTTAACAAAATATTTTCGTAATAATATCTGAAAAAAGTTCATCTAACATAATATATTTTCAGAACCAACACCCGTAAAGTCATCAATAGGTGAAAAGAAGACGAAAGAAGAGTTAGATAAAGAGAAACAGAAGGAGTTCAGATTGAAGGTTGACAAGGAAATGGAGGAGTTAAATCGTGGTCCTAGGATGACTAAGGAGTTTATAAAGAATCATTGCAAGCAACACAAGCTGTATTGCACACCGTATCTGAATGACATACTATATTTACATTTTAAGGTAAAAATTATGCTCTTCTGGTATAAATAAATAAGCCTTTACCACTGAGTTCCCTAAATATATATCCCTTAACTCAGTATGCCTCTTGGCAAAGGCCTCCTCCAACATTTTCCACTGTTGTCTATCTCTAGCAACTCTCCTCCATTGGGGTCCTACAGTGTATGATATGTCATCTTCCCATCGTTTCTGTGGTCTTCCTCTGATTCTTTCCCCATCCCTGGGGTACCAGTCAGTGACGCATCTGCTCCATTTGGTTTGGGTATCACGAATCATGTGGCCAGTCCATCTCCATTTTCTGGTATAACTATAAAATTAATCTAAATATAATTGGCATCCTCTATTATTTAATTGCATATATTTATGCAATTTGAAAAAATCGAACGATAGTAATCTTTTTATGTAAGAAAATATGTTAGAGGAAAAAACTTTCTACTTTTATCTACATATCAAAATCAGTACGCCTATCTTCTGCTAACAAAAAGCTAACAGTGCTTTTTTATTTCAGGGTTTCTCCAAAATCGAAAATTTAGAAGAGTACACGGGATTAAAATGTCTATTTCTCGAAAACAATGGCATTCAGAGAATCGAGGGGCTGGATAACCAATCTGAGCTTCGGTGTCTGTACTTGCATTATAATATTGTGAGGAAAATTGAGAATCTTCAGGGATGCCCAAGACTGGATACTTTGAATCTTGATCACAATTTTGTGACAAAGATCGAAAATTTGGATGTTGTTCCCGATTTGCATACACTCAGCATGGCCCACAATATGTTGGCAACCGTGGGTAAGTAAAAAGAACATTATAAAGAAAAAAAACCCTGATATCATTATCACTATCTTATGTATCCTATTTTCTTAGCTATGTTTAGGGAGATGATTGTCTGCAAGTCTAGTGGATTTGTTATTCCTAATATTTTTTTACGTGTTTCAGATGATTTGGAACAACTGAAGTTCTGCAAGAACCTTTCGGTGTTGGATTTGTCAAACAATCGTTTGGACGATCCCCTCATTGTTGATGTTTTGGCTGAAATGGCCATTCTGAAAGGTATTTTCTAACTGTAGCGATTCATAGGACTTAAATATAACTTGTTAAGATTATTTCTATCGTGGATGACATAGTAATAAAAACCACAAACTTTGAAGAAATAAGTAAGTGTCATCTTTGTGTTTTTCTTCTGGACAAGATTTACTAACCTTTGTGTTATGCAGCGCATGAAGATTTTTTTCATTTAATATCGTCTGAATGCGTTAGGCGATAGTATCGATGGTACGAAATATTCGATTTAAGTCTTGGTTTTTCTTCAGTACTGGTCCTAACTGGCAACCCGGTAGTGCGGAACATCCCGGCCTACCGCAAGACCCTCACTCTACGTCTGAAAGAGCTCCTCAACTTGGATAATAGACCAGTGTTCCCGCGGGATCGCGCTTGTGCTGAGGCTTGGCAACGGGGCGGCGTGCAGGAAGAGATTGCTGAAAGACAACGGTTTGTACTTTTTGAAAGATCTTGAAGAAGTTTTCATTAGCCGATTATTTCACACATAATGACAAGGGTTTAGGGCATACTCTACTATATGCTACTAACGTACATTGGAGGTTGCTACACTTCACAAAGCTTTGAGTCAGTTCAAGGGGACGAATTTCAATCCACTAGGCTACCACTGATTTCTTCTAATTTTGCATTCTCATTTACAATAGTAACTTTAGAAGCTACTTATGAAGTAACTGTTGTTAATGAGTAATGAAGTTGTAACACAATAGTCCTATGTTTATTTTATTATTTATATTATTATTTAGGTAATAATAGATATATCAATGAATAATTTCCATTATTATCTTCTTTTGCAGCTGGATTCGTAGAGAGCAAGACAAGATGCTAGACAGTGTGAGGCATCTTATCAAAATTAAGAATGACAACTTGGCACTACGGGAGGCAAGAGAGAAGGAAGCAAAAGAAAAAGAGGGTCAAGATTCAACTAAGGTGAGATATATTTGATTTGTATTTCCTGACAAGAAGTATACCGCATACATAATAACTTACTTAATGATGCTAGTATATGTATAAGCGACAGTTCATATAGACTACCGTCGCTAAATAATCACCTAGTAACGCCGTCTTCCATTTTTCTTTCGTGGATTTACAGGAAGACCAAGCTGGTACTTCAGAAGATAAGATAAAAATAAAAGAGATAGAGGATCCACTGCCATTGAAAGAGTCTTTTGAATCTGAAGTTAAAACTAAGGATGGAGTACTAGTTGATATGCTCACAGGATCGGAGGCTGAAGACACCACCAGTGAGGAGAGTGATTCTGAAAGTGACGATGAAAATAAGGAACAGAATCAAAAAGGTAATCGTGTTAATAAAAAAAACATAATCACATGCATCTCTTTTCTCAATAGGTATTATTTTTACAGTATAGTATTATTAATACACGTATTATTAAGTAATAAATATAGTATGTATTAGGAAGTGATGACGTAATTAGGACGAAAATATTTAATTCTTAAAATATAGTTTTTGATATTTCGTAGCTAAGATACACACAGAGACAGGTAAAATTGAATGGGATGAAAAGGGGGTTAAGCATCTCATTCAGGAAATTGGGAATGAAGTGACTCCTCCGGTCGTACAAGAAGATAGCGGAGAATTCTGGCAAGGATACAAGAGTGACCAACGACCAAAAATGGAAAAGTAAGAACTTTTCTTCAATCATGAATCAAAGTTCATTAAGAAATAATTAATAAACAATTTTTTTTTCACAGAGTTTTCACACCAGATGTTTTAGCTATAAACAATTTGTTGTTTAATGAAACTCCGCACACTAAGAAACTAACTTCGAAAAATAAAGACGAGATTAAAGAGAAAACAGATGGTAAATAGGATTATAATATATATTTTTTGTTCTCTTTACTTTAGTGTTTAACATGATGTGTTTATGTAATACATACCTATTTGCTTTTAAATTAATATTTTGATAATCATACAGGAAATAAAGAAGAAATGCAAGAAACATCTATTAGTGAAGTGAAAAAGAAACCACTAATTGAGATAATTGACAGTGAAAAATCACTTATTGAAGAAGGGAATGTTCGTACTGATAACAAAAAGGTTTTGATTGAGGAACTTGAAAACACACATATTACCGAGGAGGGTAATATTATTATTGATCACGATCGGAAAATAATTACAGAAAAACCTAAGAAAATTGGCGTTGATACTAAAAAAACTAATATCAGTCAAAATAGTACATTATCTACCGAAAAGCCCAAAAAACAGGTAGCCTTTACAGAAATTAATAATGGAAAAGAAAAAGTTGAAGAACCCGTAGATAATGACGTGGATAAGGATAGTAAGAATAGAGATGATAATAAGAAAGATAACAATGAACAAAAAAACAGTACTGAAAGTAAGTTCATAATAATATCTTGTTTTAGATACCTGTTATAATATAAGCAACCCCTTTTAATAAATCCTTTTATTATACAAATTTGGCCCTTACTTTCAACTACTTACCATGAGGCAAACTGTCTGTCCATTTACTATTTTTGTAACCTTGATCCATTTTTAGAACCTAAAGAGAAAGGTGATGTAAAGTCAAGCAAGAGAGATGGAGTGGCGCTAATAAACTACTTACGAGGCTCTGAAGGTTCCGACGATGATGATGTTTATGAACCTAGTGCCGAAGACCTAGAGATATTCGCTGAGCTGGAACAGGAGCAGCTGGAGCGGCAAGCCAGGATTGATAGAGGGGAACCAGCTGTAGATCCTATGGTAGGTTCTCAATGTAGAACTCAAGTTTTCAGTGTAGAATTCGTTACAAATCTAACGGATATGAGAGATTTCTGTAAAATGTATTGAAAATAAGCTATTTTTATTAAATTTAGTGCCAGCATACCTTTTGAACCAATTACATGAAAGGTGGTTACGATAAAAAAATATGTAACTGTGTATCTGCAACGAATAAAAAAATACATACCTTTAATGAACCCGAAGGACCGTTACATAATAGAATGTATTTTAATTTCAAGATGATATTATTATTAAATGACATGCAACGAGCAATATTAAGTACCGTTACAGAAGGACATTAACAAACTTTATACAAGAATAATAGGAATAGAGCAATAGAACTTTCAATTACAGCGTTTGTAGTAAACTATTAATATGGAAATATTTAATAACTTTCAGAAACTTTACGACAAGAAGACTATGGAGGAGTACCACAGGGCGGAACTCCAGCTCCCGGCACATTTGGTGAAGGAAGAAGACAAAGTCAAATACACAACGTACAAGAATGATAATGCTTTTGATAGGATAGCACTTAGCCAACTCACTGCTGGGGAGACACCAGGTAACAATTAGACTATTATCCTCAGAGTAGTTATAAAGTAAAAGAGTAAAACGGGTCTTCTCGGGGAAAAAGTAGGTACAAGTCAAAATACCATAACTATGAGTACAGGGCAAATAGTCATAATAAGCCTAAGTGAGTTGGGTAGTTATATTCATTGTATTCTGGTGAAACTAGTAGTATATCAAGACTAATATCAAGTAATGGTAAGCTACTGGACGCACTCTAACCCACACCTGATATATATCGGTTTTTTAGTTAATTGAAATTTTACTAACATTAAATAAAAATAATTGACACTTGCAGATGTAACTAAGGTGAAACTGACTCACGTTCCGGGCGCAACCCTGTTTCAGTACATCAATGATCAAACGCCCGATAAGGACATTGAGTACGAAATTGGTGAAGAAAACGTAGATTCTGGACGTAAGTTGTCATCAATCGTTTCGAAAATCATTTTGAACTGTTTGTCCCACTGTTGGAAATACGTCTCCTGTTATAAAACATCTCGTAGACTTCAAACATCTTTTAGATTTATTACAGAACTTTCAGGCATGTAGGTTTCTTCGCGACGTTTTCTTTCATCTCTAAAGTAAGTTATATTAATTACATATTTGGAGATACGCACGTAATTGATTCAGAATCCTGGCGGAATTTAATCCCAGGTCCCAGATGTGATAGGCCGAATTTCTAGGTTAATTTCGATTTAATATAAGCTCAATTCAACATTTTGTCATGATACAGAGATAGGATAAGTCGTTATGGTGTTTAATTAATTATATTTCAAATAGCATCTTCTGAAGACACCGTATCAATAAATATATCGGATGATAACGGCTCGACTTCAAGTGAAGAATACACTCGTAAACCCAATGAGAAGGCTAACGAAAATAGAAAGAAAAGACCAACAACTGCCTCCAGTGGGAATAAACAAGTAGTTAACGATACGAAAGATAAAGATGGAAAGGGTGAGATAATATAAATGTAGTTGTAACAGTGATTAGTCAATAGATTGGACTTAGAACTCGCTCTGTACCTTAAGTACGAATTTGTTGCATTTTTTGTTACGTTTTCAATTTATGTTTACGCCCGTTTTTCCATAGTAAAATTTTAGTACTTAAACGGTCCGCTAGGAGCGCTGCATGTAGATGTATGGGGGTAAACGAAAACGTCGAACGTTTCGGTAAGCGTAATAAACTCCTAATAGTTGTACTGGTTAGCTTCGAGCGATATCTTTATTCATAATATTTGAAACTGCGATCAAATCTGCCACATTTGATTCTAGTTTAACGCAACGCTCATTTTAATGTGCTAAATGTTGCATCTCAACATCAGGACATAAAACAATAGGCTATAAACACTTGCAAAATAAAAGTAAAATAAATCAACAGTATTTCCTACAGATGGAATACCAAAAAGTGAACACACTGATGCCCCATCAGTAGCTTACGACACTATGATGCATGTTGAGCGCGAAGAAGCTAAGCAATCCATTATTGATGCTTTTAACTCCTCTGAAGATGATAGATTCCCTTCTCAAGGTTAGTGTTAACAATTGCGTCAAAGGAATGTGTACCAAAACAAGACGCTTTTTTTAAAGACTACCCTCATAGCTCCACAGTAAGTTTTTCTCCTGTGTCGGGTGCCATGGACACACAAAGACAAATATACATACACCCAGCCCCAGAACAGAAATCTAAACTCATCACTCAGATATCTATCTGGCCGAGAATCGAACCCGGGACCATTGCGCATCAGACCGGTATGGTAACCGATCCGCCACGCGGATCATCAAAATGAAATTGGGCGGTAACAATAGTTAGTTAAAGTATGTAGTTTAATATGGCGTACGATCTTCTCGGACTCCTGCACACTTCGAATTTTCAACTACTTGTAGACAACTGTGTGCAGTAACGGATTAACAAATAGGCTGGAGCGTAGGGAGGCAGATTCAAGACTGCAAATTTATCTTGAACGATTTTTTAGTCAACTTTCGGAGGTTATTTTGAGTTGATGACCAGGACGACCTTTTTAGCTAACTTCAGGGGCAGCGACTAATTATGATTTTCAGTTTCCGCGGCTGTCTGTACCCCC
>DWPV01004795.1:0-13146 GCA_018251915.1 Urbanus proteus proteus
AAGTTACTTTTCTATCCCTCGGGATTAGTACGTTTTTTTGGGATGAAAGGTATTCTATGTCCTTTTCTGGACCCGTTACTATGTGTGTGCAAAATTTCATAACAATCGGTTGAGCAGTTAAAGCGTTACAAACAAATAAACGGACTTTCGCATTTATAATAATTAGGATAACATTCTCTGAGGTTTAGTTCTTTGTTTTGCTAATTTACCTATATTAATTTCAAATATGATCCAGTCGTTTAGATTACCTTAACCAAAGAGACAGACAGACAAAAATTCTTTAAATGCATTTTTGTTGTATGTACAGTATATACTTTCATATGCATTGAGTAACTTTTTCTACACTCATAGCCTCAAAGTAGGATTTTCTCCCGTGTTGTGGGTGCCATGGACACGCACATACACAAATACACCCAGACCCAGAATAGAAATCTTAATTCATGATTTGAATGTCTGTCCTGCTGGGAATCGAACCCGGGACCTATTGCACGTCAAACCAATACCATAACCAATGCACTACGCAGGTCATCAAAAGTACAAAGTTGTTATTTTAAAATCACAAACAAAAACTACGATTTTATTTATTTGTACCAGATGAATAAAAATATTAGATATATTTCGATATGCCTGGACTCAAAGAGCATTATAGAAACTTCATCATTTAAGCACTATCATTATTGTTTTTTAAAATTGTCATCAAAATTTATTTTACACCCTTTCATCCTAGAAGTTTAGATTTGTACTTTAATTAGGTTTAATTATTTTTTTATTTCTACTTGGACCAAAATATTTTGAGTTGCCTATAAAACATACATTATATATATTTAACTCACATATTTTATATAAAACTCCAATATAATACGAGTAATTATAAACTAAGCCTAACTAGCCTATAAAATAAATATTTCTTATTCTAGGATGCCATGAAGCGTTCCTGTGTTGGCATCTGGTCCTGCAAGCGTTGTAAGAGGACCGTGGCGGGAGGAGCTTGGGTGTTCTCAACCACCGCTGCCTCATCATGCAGGTCGGCCGTCAGAAGGTTGCGTGAAGTCAAGTAAACAATTAATTTTAAGGCAATAAACAAAAAGTAAACAAAAATTGCAGTTTTCTTTTGTAGAGCCATCCAACTAGTTCTCTGTATTCTATTTGTTGTAGAAAATATTATGTTTATTAAAATTATGATCTACCTTTTGAAGGGTTCTAAGCATACTTATAGACAGTTCCTTAGAACTTCAGCTTTTTCTACTTACCAAGATGTCGTTCAATATTTGAATTCATCTTTAGGATCATTAATTGGGTAATGTAGAACCATAGTGAACCAAGCAACAATTTTAACTTATTGAGAAAACAAGCCAAACACATTTGGACTTGTATTGCAAAATATAACTTGTAAAAGTGACACTTGGATCACTATGACCTTACCCAAGTGTTCACTGTTGGACCCCAGTATTTACTCTAAAATTGGGGTTTTTAAACATGGGCTATCTTTGAGACTAAAATTAAGCATTAAAATAATTATGTACATATGTATAACGATATAGGTCTCAAAGAAAATCAATAGATGAGTTTACAGTATCAATATATCCACACCATACTTTTCCGAAATCAGAATGTTTACCTATGATTTGAACGCCAAACATTCAAAAATTATCAATTTTGAAATTTCACACTTGCACAGTAACATGTCATTTTCGAATACATCTATGGTAAACCTTAAGTAGTATTTTTATATAGGATTGGTGGCTACAAATGTCTATGTGGCAAAGACAACTTACCGTCTGATGGACTGCATACTCGTTTGCTACTTCCATAATATAAAAGTAAAATCTCATAACACTATAATTTTTAAAGTCTTATTAAATAGTAAAACAACATTAATATTCCCAAGAACCATAGTTGTACACTTATAGCCTCACAATAGATTTCTGTTGTGAGTGCCATGCATATTTGTTGTGTCGTAGATAAATCTCCAGAAGAGAAATTCATAATTCAGATATCTGTCTGGCAGGGCATTGAACCCAGAACCCGCCATATGTCAGACAACTATGGAGATCATAGATGTAGGATCCTACTGATCTAAAATGGAGATTACTCCTCCTGTGTGTTGTTAATAAAACTAATACTGATCCAACGTCAGACTAAACATCAGGCCAAGAAAAAAATAATTTTGCATGTATACGAGTAAAGAAAAAATGTTTATCCTTATTGGGACAAAATAAAAATACATCTCATTTCAATATCATTTGCTTTATTGATAGTACAAAAGTAGGTATGTTGTGACAATAAAAATATCATTCCTGATATGCAAAAATGTAGCACCAATAAACAACTTTTCAAAGTTTTGTTTGTGACAAACTTTAACACAAAAACAATATGTACTTTACATACTTTGTTTATGTTATTTAATGTCTTTTGAAGAATTTAAACACACATACTTTGACTTTCAAGAATTAATTAAGGATAAAATTACAGATAATAATTATGCTTATTGGAATAATGGGTAAATAATATTTGAATATAGTGCCTAACTAAAATAAATTTAACAATCGCCCCAGTGAGCAAGACCATTAGGTACTATGGCCACCAATTTAAGATTAAAAATACAATACATAAAACAAAAGAGATAACAACATTCCGTGACAGACGTACATACACTTGTATGTTATTCAATCGCCTACGTCACTGTCCTTATCTCCTATAGCATATAAGATGTGAAAAGCTACACCAAGAAATGCTGTACCAAGCAAATCTCCGAAGGCTGTCAAATAAGGAATGGCTGAATTATCAGGATCCATTCCAAGATTCCACATCCAGTTCACCAAATAATGACTTATAACTAATAACAGTAGAACTTGTAACAATGCAGCAGACATGTAAATTAAAATGAAAATAGGTGTCACAGATGTGTGGCCAGCCTGCACGGCAGCTATTGAATAAACAAATATTAACTGACTTGGTATCACCATGAGCAATAATAATCTGCTTGTGCTTCCTAACACTGAACCCTCGTACTGGCCCGTGTGGAAAGTTGTTGACAACCTCGAAGCGTGCACTGCTACCATATTGCCTCCAATACCATTTATGACTAACTGAAATACGGCTATACCTTTATATTTAGATACAGTATAGTCCAAAATTAATCCTCCGACACTACTTATGACCATGGCAGACACAACTGGAACCCAGCCTTCATCCAATGCCTGTTTTGTAAAATCATTCTTCCAGGCAATATAACCACATATTGGTACAAGGGCAGCACCAATGAGGATAATTATAGCAGCTAAAACTATGGTTGTGTTAATTGATTTAAACAATAAAGATGCTATGGAGGACAATAGTGCTAAAGTGGTTAAATCTCCTAGACTGGCTGCAATAGGTGTAGCAATATTATCAGGATTGATATCCACCCTCTTAGATATTACGATGACACCAATCATAATTAGCCCTAATACAAAACTTGCTAATGATGCTGTAAGAACACTCGAGGCGCACAGTAACATGGCGTGTCCCATAGAAAACTGGCCATCAGGTATCCACCCCATGGCCACAGCAGCCGTTGCAGCTAAGAATCCCACAAGAACTGCTTGGCATTGAATGAGACACAGGTTGCTAATAATCAAGCTGTTTAGGTGTTTATCAAGGTGTCCTAGGTGAGCATGTGTAGAAAGGCGGGATGCTAACGTCATTTCCAAATTACCCTTCAATCCGAGCAGCGCTGGTACTAGAATATATACTTCTGGCACCTCCCTGAAGACAGTCCAGTGTTGCACATCGTCTAATAGCAGGCTGGCCGCTACCATTCCATAGCCAGCGAGCAGAAAGGAAATAAACATTTGAACACCGGCGATCCATGAATTTTCTTCTTCATGTTCTATATCAGGTGGTTTTTTCTCGTTAATAAGTTTGCATTTGTCAGCATTCATTTCAGTTTCCTTCGTCCGCAATGATTTTCCTATGGTTCTAGAATTATTATTCTTGATTCGATTCATGATTTTTAATAGCATAATTAATTACGAAATCACATAACTATAACTGACATAGTGTCCATAATTTAAAATAACAAACTTCTTGTTTGGCCGCAAGGCTATTTTAGGAGCTTAATTCTTCTAATTATAAACGCTGAATTGTTGAGTTGTTGACATGACAATATTGACAACGTCGAGATTGTCAAGTTTGTGTCTGACGTGACAACTTGTTGATGTAATTTTTTATCTTTACAATATTTTAAAATCATCTTACAATACTTATTTATCTATGATTTTATCTAAAAATACCAAGAAAATCATGAATATGATAATAATATTTTAACAATAAATACCTAAAAATTAGGTAATAGAGAACGAATGAAAAAGCTTTCATATTAAATTAAGTCTAGCGTCCATCATAACTAACTTTGATTATATACTCAAATATATCAAATAATGATATTTAATCAAAGCATTGCATCGAAGCGAATCGAGTCGAATCAATTTGCATTTCTACTTTATGCATCTATTTCAGTTGAATCGAATAGGTTTTATTTTTACTTATCACAATTAGATTTTACAAGAAGATTCGTGTTTGCCTGTTTGCATGATACCGTGGATAAAGTCATTTTTTGGTCATATCCTTCTTTCAAATATGTACTTATCGACTGAGGCGCGCTGAGTCGAATCACACGAATCGGACCGCATTAAAGACTTTTCACACATATTTTTTTACTTTATGTTAAATTAATTTTAAAGATTGGATAAAAACAGTTTAAATGCATTAAATATTTTGTTGAAATTTTTCATACTGAATTTATATAAATTAGAGAATAAAGATATGTAAAGATAAAATGATAACATTTTGAAATATAACAGAGTATCCGAACTATTGAGGACACGGCACTCGAGATCGAGATGTAGAAAGTTTGACGTATGCGTTTGGTACGTGCGTATGCGTTTGGTAATAGTGGACCGCTAGTCTTTCTTGAAATAAAACAGAATAGTTCATATAAATAGACATTTAAGTCGAGTGAGTACTATGATCAAGTGAACATTTATTTAGGATTTTTTGTGTGCCCCATAATAAGTGGAATCTGTGGAAAAACATACACAATTATCACGATATACATCCGGAAACCTACTTTGCCGTAATACATTGAACTTTAATTAAAAGTTTATTTTTAATATTTCTATATAAACAATAAGTTGTGAAGTTATCGTTCGTAGGCGTAAGCAGTGCGCATAATTATTCGCAACTCGGCTTTGTCTACTTGCAGGTCAACAGTGTGGAGCGCGTTGCATTGACATGTGGCAGTGAAATAAAGTTGATTTTACAGTAGATTAATCACAAAATGTTCAGAAGTAAAATTAGAATACACACTTGTCGAATAATCTTACTTACGTCCCTTGTGTGGTTGCTAGTCGATGTCGCGATTTTGGCGCTATATTCTGACTGTTTCGGCGATGGCTGGGAGTGTAAGAAAACAACAAGTGATACATTGAATGTAAGTATGATTTATGTTATGATAAAGCTAAAAGGATAACTAGTCCTTCACACACGTACAATCACTAGATCCCCATGTTTTGTGTATCACAGAAAACCAACCAAGTACATACAAAAATGTGCAGGTACCGACATTAATTCTTCCTTCAGTGTTCCGCCTGACTAGGATTCGAACCTGGGCCTTTATGTACGACTTGGTGTTTAAATTAAAGTTTGTCTTTGTGATTAACTTCTAACAAGTGACAGTTTCTAGCAAATTTTTTTTGGGTCTTTACTTTCACTGATGAAGTACCTACATGTTTCACAAAGTGTTAATTGTCACTGAGTGTATGTATAAATATTTCTGGTTGTGTGATTGTATGTGAATTGTAAAGACCAGTGAACTATTATGTGTTGGGACATTATTTAAAAATTGTTTATGTCACTGATACTACTCAAAGACTATTCTCTCACAGAAACTAACTTCAGGTATTTTTAACGAAATGTTAAAGTAATCATAATTTCATTTTCCCATAATATAGTTAGAAGAGGTAAGAGGTAAAAAGGCAGCTATAGCAGCTGCATTACAACAAAAAATAGATGACGATGATACAAATATAGAAGAAAATGAGGTAGACCAGGACATTGGTGAAGATGGCCTGATGCTATTACCATACCCAAAATCCAAGTTGAAAAGATGGGCGATTGCACCTTCGGTGAAACCAGAAGGAGAATTACCCGGAGAACTGGGTAAGATATTTTTATTCTTCTTCATACTAATGTAGAAATAGACGAATTTATTGCTTATTGGAGATGTTACATGTACAATCCATGCATGATAAATTGAAAAGTGTGATGACTTCACAGCAGAATGTCTATACAGCGTGAAAAAAAATCTATTATCAAATATTTAATAAAATCGTAGATATTTTCAACAACACTATGACTCTACATAAATTAAAAACGAAAAATATTTAAACATTGAAAGAGTTATGAACTGTGATGAGGGTGCTTTTTCCATCGAGATTTCAATTTATTTGTACGGATAGTACCCAAGTGGTGACCTTGAAAGCCAGTGAACTTTTTATAATGGAAACAGTAACAGAAATATGCAAAAGTAGGATATTCATTAGATGTTTTAAATGAAACGGCTAAAAGTAATGAAGTGTAGATAATTTTAATTATAATTTCAAATGAACATAGTCTGAAGATTTTATTTGTCTTAAACTGTTGACGATAGCAAATGATATTGGTTTTATAATGCCTGTTTGATACTTTTAAAGATGTCACTTTAATAAAAGAAAAAATAAACAATGATGAATCATGTAAAAATGATTTATTGTTAAGATATTTCCTGTTAAATATCTTAAATAATGCTCATATTTAGATATAGTCTCATTTGTTTTTCAGTTAGTTTGAGCTTATTCTCCTAACTGTTCCTAAAAATAGCATGAGTCAATTGCACTATGAAGGTCACTAAACTTTCTATAATATAATTAACTGTTTGGTACATACTATTACACAAGATATGTCCTGAAAAGTAATTTACATTCCTGGTAATAATGTTTATTACATATATTTGACTATTTGTTAATCACTTCTTGCCCTCATAAGACTTGCTAAACAATTATGTGTGATTAGTGAATCATCCATATAATTTGCTCTTTGTTAAGAATGTGCATAGACTTTCTGTTGGGATGATTAATATTTCATGATACTGTTAAATTAGATTCACATTTATAAAGTACCTCTACTAATATTTTTTTAGTTAGTAGTAGTATGTAAGATATTACATAGGAAAAACTTGAATAATAAATATATTCATGTAATAATAGCTGATCCCCACGGTTTCACTCGCGCTTAAAAAGTAAGAAAGGATACATATTTAAAGATAAATGTCATCCTGCTATCGCGACGTTGCGCGCATTCGCCTTGAGCAATGGATTTTGCAAAAATTAAAGTAGCCTATATTACACCTTATACCTTCAGCAATCTTCAAGTGAAAGTCCCGTCAAAATCGGTTCAGGCGTTTAGAAAATTACCTCAGCAAACAGACAGACACATTTTTTTAATTGCGTTTTCGTTATAGGTATTGTGTATATTTTCATATGGGTTGAGTAAAAAAATGTTATTTTGAAATCACAAACAGACACTTCAATTTCATTTATTTGTATAGATTTATATGCAATATTATATATAGCCAATTGTAGGTTAAACTAGTAACTACATTTAATTTTAAAAACGGTAACATACCACGGTACTCCAATTTTATTAATTTGTATAGAGATATGCCGATGTGGAGTATAATCAGATGATGTTTTTGTATTGTGGGTCACTATTTGGTATCTAAACATATTTTCCATTCCAGGTAAAGCTGTAAACATTCCAATAGAACAAGAGAAATTGATGTTGGACAAGTTCCAAGAGAACCAGTTCAATTTACTTGCAAGTGATATGATCTCAGTCAACAGATCTCTTACTGATGTTAGATTTGAAAAGTGAGTAACTGTGATCTTTTCCTTATTTAGCAATATATTTCCAGTTAATTAATGTTTGTTAGAGATAAAGTTTTCTTCCAGTATCTTAATGTCATATTGAGATTGAAATAAGATACTAATTTAAGTAATACAAAGTTATATCTTAATTGTTAATTATTACATTTCATGTCGAGACCATACCGCTCTGAAGCGCAATGGGTCCCGGGTTCGATTCCCGGCCAGACAGACATCTAAATGATGAATTTAGATTTCTGTTCTGGTTCTGGGTGTTTGTGTATTTGTGTATGTGTGTGTCCATGGCACCCATGACACACGAGAAAATCCTACTGTGTGGCTATGAGTGTAGAAGGCGTTAAGTTTTTAAAGTTTTATTTGGCATCAACAGATTGTATAGAATATGGAAATGAATTATTTCAAAAGGCATACCTCATAGCCGTGGTTTATCTGTAATAAGTAGTCCTTATAACAATATACAATCTAGATAACAATCATTTGATAAAACAGTTTTGCTTAATGGATGTTTTATCTTCTATAGATGTCTAAACAGTTTGGGTTATTTCTTTAATGATAAAACAACTTGGGCTAATTGCATTTTTATGTTACTTTAATGGTTACAATGATAATGAACTAATTATTTCTTAATAAGTTTTATTACATTATTAATCTATAGCAGATATAGGAGGGAAGGTAGGGGAAGACGGGGAGGTAAGAGGCTTAAGTCTTCAAAAATCGAAATGTATATAGTTAAGTCCATCTGAGATCTTCACCGGATGGCAAAATTTAGGAGGACCTTTTTTCCTTGAATTTCACTTGGCTATGTAGGCTACATACATTAACTGTTTTAATAGGCTTGTTACAATGTGGAATTTGCATAAATTTCAAATGTCAATATCGTAAAAATATCTTTTTATGAAACAATGAGCCTCTTGTAATTGAATAACAAGTGAAAACTTTGGTTCTGATGATATTATCAAACATATTCATTGTCAGAACTGCATTGATTTTTAAATCTGTAGTTTATCTGTAGTATGCATCTAAATATAACTTCCTGTCATGTTACACTCATTTATGATATGGATTTTCCCCTCGGGCACTGATTAGTAGTAAACTGTATTTTTAATGCACTACAACTATTCATAGTTACTAACTATTACATATGCATGAGCTACTCTGTTGAAGTGATCTGAAGGTTGAATGTGGACTTTCTTGAACTGCAGCTGTTAATTGTAATCTGTCTTATCTATTATAGGTTTTATTGTTTGTTTATAATATCTATACAATGAATTCAATTTAAGTTTTATTTACTATTTTTACCAATATTTTTATTTATAAAATAAGCTACAGGTGGCTAAATTGATTTTCGTGCTTCTTCTCACTGATCCAACAAAATATATTTTTTTATTTAAATTTTTAACCAACGTGTAATTGGACTCGGTATAGTCCAATTAATTCAGTTCATCTATTGAGTATTTTTGAAGGTTTTGTATCTATGTCATAAAATATTACATGAGGTTGTTCCATCGCTCCCTTACTCTACTTTTATTGTACAATTTACTATAATCTAACAACAGTAGTTATTACCAGCCCGCATGGGAGCTAATTGTGACCCCAAAAAAGCTACAAAATACTAAAAAAAACAATAATGCTAATATTTGTTACCAGATGCAAAAACAAACAATATCCAACTCTACTGCCGACAACAAGCGTGGTGATAGTTTTCCATAACGAGGCGTGGACAACGCTCATACGCACCATATGGAGCACCATCAACCGGTCGCCCAGGCCACTGCTCAAGGAGATCATTCTCGTCGATGATGCCAGTGAAAAAGGTATCTTTTTTTTATTAATTTTATAAATAATGCACCGGCAAATGGACATGATATAACATTAATAAGTAATACTGTTGCTAATATGAAATTGTATTGTCATACGTAATTTTCTTTTATGACAGTTTGTGTTTTTGTTATCTGAATGTCCATTTACCTATAAGTATTTAACTGTATGTAAAGATACTTAGTGGTACATCATTATGAATAGCTACAGTGCAGAAATCTATATGCTATTAGGAAAACCACAAAAAGTACTGCACCACGAACCACAATAAACAAAACAATAACAAAATAATAATCATTTCCGTCCGACACAGAACATCTTGGCAAGAAACTAGAGGACTACATAAAGGCGCTGCCAGTACCAACGCACCTCTTCCGGACGGAAAACCGCTCGGGACTCATCAGGGCGCGGCTACTGGGCGCTAAACATGTCAAGGGAGACGTCATCACATTCCTCGACGCGCATTGTGAATGTACAGGTAACTGAAATGTTATATACGTACCATATATGTTATAGGCGACCCGGATGGCGCAATGGTTAACGGACCGCTAATCCGAGGGTCCTGGGACTCCTGGGTTCGATTCCCAGCGAGGCGGAAATTTGAATGATGAGTTTAAATTTCCGTTCTTGGTCTGGGTGTGTGTCCATGTCTTGTGTGTTGTGCATGCCACCCACGACACAGAAGAAAATCCTACTGTGGGGCTATGAGTGTGAAGCGTTATTAGAGTGTGAAGCGTTATATATGTACGAGTTAAAACCCTTATTTTTTAATAATTTTAATAGCATTTTATTTTTTCTATGACATATAACAGTATGTGTATTGGGCTATTAAGGTTAATATCACAAGTGTGGCCCGTCTTTAGTAGATTTTGCTACCTCGTAGTCCTTGCCTGCCAAAAGGTTGCCAACCGCTGTTATATATGGAGAGTATATAATAGAGATATAACTCTATCACTATACTCATAGATATAGTCTCCATAAGACCTCGGTTCTTATGGAAGTCCTGTGTCAAAATAGCTCAGGGTTTCTAAGGTTCTGTACAGACAGAAAGACTGACAACGTGTTTAGGTATTTTATGTTCTGGTAATATAAAAATAAGCTAAGTAAATATTTATGATTTTTTCAAAACGGATATATTTTTCTAATTATAAAGAAGACATTTGACAATATGCTAAATTTTGTATTAGAAATATCCATTATAATACATAGGTTCTGTCTAAGAACTTTCTAAATTTAGTCGGTACGGTACTGCGGAATCAGATTTCTTATCAATTATCACATCAACAGTGAATGTATGAAAGAGAAAGTGCTGCGACTTCAATGGAAATAAAAGAGACAACATTCTTTTATATCGAAAGTAATGTCATGTTAGAATTTGTAAACAATTGTAGGTAATAGTAATCAATTAAATATTAATTGATTGTTAAAATTAAATGTTTAAACTGTTTAAAAAGAAAAGATGGCAACACATCCTTCGTTGCGTGCTAAATTAATTTGATCTTCGAACTTAGCCAATCTTGTCATCGTGTTAACGATTTATCGCATTCAAAATTGTCTGTAATAATGTTTACAATGCAGTCATTGTGTGGTATTTTAATCGTAGTACTATATGAAAACAACCTAAGTATTGCGGCTTAG
This sequence comes from Urbanus proteus proteus, assembly GCA_018251915.1. NCBI lineage: Eukaryota > Metazoa > Arthropoda > Insecta > Lepidoptera > Hesperiidae > Urbanus > Urbanus proteus. The sequence continues at coordinate 11,421 of DWPV01004795.1, forward strand.
CTTGTCTATAAGATGCGGCTTAGCTTGTAAGAGATAATGTAGACTCATTATCTCTTACTCCAATTGGTAAAAATCTTCATGTAAAACCGAACCTATGAATACCGATTTGCGATTATTGCGTTTTCGTTAACTCACATACACACGCACAGACAAAACAAGACTTATGGTTGTAGTAACGACCAAATAACTTTACCATAAAAACGACCAAAGAAATAAAGACCAATAACGACCAAAGAATGTTTAGTTTTGAAAAATACTATTATTTTTTAAGTGATGCTTAAGTAGGTAACGTCATTTTGTTAGTACATATAAATAAGAGCTTTCTTTATCATTTTATTATCAGGTTTTAAGTATTAAAGCAAACTTTTCTTTCTCAGAGGGTTGGTTAGAGCCATTACTAGCACGGATAGTGGAGGACCGGACGACTGTGGTGTGTCCGATCATCGACGTCATATCGGACACCACCTTCGAGTACATACAGGCTTCGGACATGACCTGGGGAGGCTTCAACTGGAAGCTCAACTTTAGGTGGTGAGTACAGAACGTGTTTTATAACTAAACAATTTTAGATAGATTTCATTTACTAAAGTGGATCGAAAGATCAACATCATCTTCAACCCATTATTGTCCCACTGCCCTCTAAAATCCCTCTCGTCTTAATGAGAGGGATTTTAGGCCTTAGTCCACTGCACGGGCCAAGTGCGAAATGGTAGACTTCATACAGAACTGACTTTGAGAACTTTTTTTTAAGAACTCTCAGATGTGCAGGTTTCCTCATGTTTTCCTTCACCGTAAAGCAAGTGATAATTAATTTCTAATACGCAGATAATCAGAGGTGTGTGCCCGGGATTTGAACCTAGGACCCCTCGATTGGGAGGCCAAGTTTCAACTGGCTACACAGGCTATCACTGCTCTGCAGTCGAAAAATAACTACATATATTTCAATTTTTTATAGTCAGCCGATTTATCGGTCATTGAATAATATTTTATTGCATGTGTGGATATATGCGTCGCCGGTTATAATTGATAGTTTATTCCGTTTACAAAACAAATATCTTTAATTACTGTGTTTTTGTATACAACATTACTCAAAAGTGAAATTTTGCTTAAAGTTATAGACGCCTTGACGAGGTCATTGCTTTTTGACCTCTTTATACGAGTATAAAATAAATTGTTTACATGAAATATTCATGGTGTTCTACTAATTTTACGAACACCTATGTACACAAGCGAAGTTTATTGTGTGAGTGAGGTTATGAGGAAATATTGCAATATTCAGGGTGTTTTAAAAATTTTACGAACACTTATGTACACAAGCCAGGTTTATTGTGTGAGTGAGGTTATGAGGAAATATTGCAAACAATAAATATCGAGACAATCAACCCTGAATCTGACCTTAGATAAAAAAGCGGAGGACACAATAACTAGTCGGGTACCGTTTGTTATAATTTGTTATCAGGTAAACAAAGGCCATAACTATAGCCATTATGTTACCCATATCCTCAATGGTGAGGTATGATATAAAATAGTATGATGTATGATTTGATAGCTACTGAGTTTTTTTCCGTCTATAAATATTTATCACTCAGCGAATATCTATGATACATTTTTTTTTATAAAATGTGAGTAGCAAACGATCTTCAGTCCACCTGATGGTAAGTGGCCACTGCCGCCCATGGACATTTGTAATCAACCCCAGATATGATTACGGTCATACCTGGGGTTG
>DWPV01004796.1:0-13145 GCA_018251915.1 Urbanus proteus proteus
CCTGTGGTTGACCACAGATGCGTTGTTACCGTTGAGGACTGAGCGGGACCGCCTCGGATAAGTATATCACCCTTACCACACCTTTCAGACCAGAACACAGTATTGCTTAGCACTGCTATTACAAGGCATTAATAGGTATGGCAGTGGTGCCGTCGGAGTCGAACTACTAAGAGTTCTACCATTTTTAAAAGCTGTTAACACCAAGCAATAAGACCCGCTTATTACCACAAATAGCCTACAAATTGGTCATCATAATAATGTAAAACTCACAAAGCTTGTGAATATGAAGTAAAACCTACATAAAGGATCTACGATTTCTATGAAATAGATCCTTATGTCATCCCTATTCTCATTTTATTTTATCTTCCTACGTATTTAAGGCTCGTTTTGTTCCTCACAAAAATGTCGTCCACAAAATGTCTACCTTTTCTTTGAAAACAACACCCTTGTTAAGGAGAATTTAGGTTTTGCTCAGGATAATATTAGAAAATGCTAAAAATAACATACAACGTTTCATGTTACAGTAACATGTTTTAATAAATTTAACCTATGTTTTATAAGTACAAACGAAGACAATGATGAATGGATTTACATTAGTACTAGCAAGTTCATAAAAGTTAAATACTTGTGTTATTTTATTTATTTTTATAAGTGTCCTATTTCTTTTATTCCTTTGATTCAAAGAAACCGTGCGAACACCTTGTTAAAAAATGTCGCCATGTATAAGATCCAAAACTTCCATTGCTTAGAAAAATCTAATATTGTCAAAAATATTTAAATGTAAATTTGAGGCATTGTAAATTAAATTTGTAGGGCGGTAAAGGAAGTTATTTTTCTTCTTAGAAAGTACAATCAAAAGGAGTGTTTTGTAAATTTGTTTTTGTAGCAATGTATTATTAACTAAAATATTTACTAGAAGATTAATGAGAAATGTGTGAAAAACGATCATTTACGTTTTCAGGCACATCACATAGGTAATATAGGTAAATGTAGCTGCCTATTATTTAACAAACTTCACATTTAAATACTAATCAAACATCCAATCAAAGCTCTGCTTTTAGTTTTAATATTTAGTTTTCGATATTTTATATTCATGTTAGCCGCAAGTGCCGCTTAGAATATTGTGGCTTAAGCAACACAAGTGGTGTAAGGCATCCATCTCTGAGCTACTTCGAACGTAATTCGATAAAATATCTAATGCAGCTAGGTAAGCTGACGCTGTAATATTACTCACTTATGCAGACTGATGTAGTAAAAGGCACTATGTATATTGAATTGAATTTGCCAGCGACCGGTTTACGAGGTGCCGGTCGTATTCTAGATGCCAGAGCATAAAAATGCCATAATTTTGTATGCAACAGATATGAGCGCTTTATGACTTGGACTCGGTTACTGCCGTGATGTTCACTCACACTTCTCTACACGTAAATAACAGCAGATGTGCTGCGCTAATGGTATTCACGCCATAAAAGCTAAGTACATCTATGCAAACGTGAAATTGGAGTGTTTGTATGTTATTTCAACATAATATTTTAAGTGCGTATGGTTCTTGCGTCTGGTATGTGTTAGTAGGAGTATAAAAAACGTGTACGTGCACATTATTTATATTATTTTACGAAAAATGATTTACTATATGCAACTATACAGAAATTGGTTTAATAAAGCCAAATCAGATAAAGTTTAAATAAAAGGCTATTATTATCACACACGAGTAGGTACATGGATAGAAACAAGATAAATATAGCGCATAACAGAAAAATGTGACGCAAAACTGTAAAAAGTGACGCCAAAAATGTGTTGGCAATTTTTTTTCCAACGTCGATAAAGAAGTTTCACTTCAATAAAAAGATATGTACCTATACATATGTATAATGTGTATAAGAAGAACAAGAAATTAACGTCACAGATGCATACCAATACATACTTAAGACCTTAAGTGTGACTTTAACCCTATTTTGGGTTATTTGTGCCGCTTCAATTACATACAAAAATAATGAACATGGTTATATAGATCCAGATCAGAAATTACTGCAAACTGAGCAAACGGGCAAAATCACTCGCGAAGCTTGTAGAGCAAAGCAGCGCATTACTTCGCGTTCCGTATTTACGGTTTGGTTTAGTTGGTAACTTTTCTAGAGTATTGGGACGACCGTAACTGGGACGACCATGCAAAGTTGCTCGAGCAACTTCAGAAACGATGCTTCCACGCCAGTAAAAATATCAGCGATGCACGAAATAACAATTACGTTGAAGTTATTTTCTTGTGAATTGAATTGTCATGTAGGTTGCGAAATACGAAAACGTTTTAGGTCGTGATAATAGATTTGTTGGATTTAAAAGAGCAAAGATTTATTTTTATAGTCTTGCTATCTCAATTTTGGTAACCTTAACTTTGTGGATGTATTATCAAGGTCATTTCAAGTCAGGTCAAGGAATGGCATTTTTATTCCGATCTTGTACTATTAAAATCAGGAATGCGGATTCGATGTCTTTGGTCTGAGTCGGAAATTAAGTAACTACCGAAACTTGTACGCACGCAGAAACATATAAGATATTGAGTTGCTACCGTGTTGGCCTTGTGCGAATTTTGTTTGAGAACGATGACGTCATCATTTATTTTCTTTGTACGTATGTAATTTAGGAGAGTTAGTATGCGACTCATTCGAACTTTAGACCCATGCCATTGAAAGGTCAAGTTTCAACGGCAAAGAACAGTCCTGATTAGAGGTTTAAGGGAGCATTCAATTCAAATAAACGGCTGCTAGTGCTAATTTTAAAAAAAATGGTTGTACACATTGGTCATATTTTCAATTCAAATAAAAACCTACTCTCAATACGTCATATTTCTGTGCTCTCAGTAAATAATATTTTTATTATATTATTTGGTCTGTACAACACGGAAATAGCATAATATGACGTAATAAAACGTCATGCATACTCATTTTCTACTCAAAGGCATTATCTTGCAACATAAAACATAATAAGTCTCAAAATTCATTTTCCCGCTCCACTGCTTTCCAAAAATATTACACTCGGAACTTAATTTTAACGGGTAATTTTTCCATCACGAAAATTCGCATTCCACAACTTTTAACGGTCATAACATTCTTTAATACTGAAAGTTGACATCGCCGAAGTAGGGAGGTGCCTCGGAGATATTAACTGGGTTAGAGAAAAATGAAAACTTTAGCAATATGCTTCCCTAAGTTAGCGATGTACGGGAACTCTGTAATATCACTTCTCTGATAATATATTTGCAAAATTTTCCCGCGATATCGTCTTTGCCTATAACTACTTTACGAGTCAAATGAGTAAATTAAAACTGAACTACTTGCATTAATCGCGAATTCACTTAGATAGCGAAGAGGAATTATTTGTTATAGCATTTAAGAATTTCTGTAGAATTAGAGTGCTAATCAGATTTATGGCGAAGAAACTAAACTACAGCGATAGTCGTAGATGTGTTTATACTTTTTTTATTTCATTTTTTATTTTAGAAGTAACGAGCATAAATTGCGAGTTGGCTTCGGCAGGTAACAGATGCTTTGCTATCATGGTGTTCTTAGTATAAACGCTTCGTTTAAGAATTACCCTTACTACGCCTTTACGTCGTTATAACGCAGAGATAGAGGTGGCAAAGGTGGCAATCGAACTTTTGCTTCCGTACACTACGCTGTAGATTAGAGGTTTCATGAGAAAATTTAACTATACATTAAAAAAAATCTGTTATTGTGTTCGAATTCCAAACTATCTCAGTTGGTCCCTTCGATTAATATTTTCCCTACCCTTTTACAAGAGATGTTTCCACGTGGTTCCACTTCTGAAAATTTTATTAGAACGTCCCTAATGGGTACGTACTTTCACGAAGACATATTTCAAACTACTATTACATAAACAAACCCAGTAGAGACAGGTTTAGGTAACTATACAAGAGCTGGATTATGTATTAAGCGAATAGTACCTTGTAGAGGAAATTGCTTTTGTTTCATCTCAGATAATATTTATGAACATATAGCTTGCGTGGTATCGTAAATAACTTACAGCTCATGAATACATTAACGTCGGCATCACAGCCAAAAGTCAATACGGGATTATGTAAAACGCACACGTTCGCCATGCTAATACAATTTAACTTGATGTGTAAACCGACGGAGGTATTGTGGTACGGAACTAATTCAACTCAGCGCTGGATTCGTACAATTGCTTCGAATAAGTAGGGAGCATATCTAGTATTTGTATATCTGGTATTCTATATACCTACTTATCACACGTTGTGTAATGTTGTTGGCATAGATATGAAAAGCGCTCAGGAGTGCTATCGCATCTGTGATAGGATTAAAGGTGGTAGAACTCTATATAGTTCGTCTCCGGTGGCACCACCGCCACATCTATTTTCGTTTAAGTGGTTCCAGAGCACACATTATTAATTATAAGGTTACTGGATCTTTTGTCACTTGACATACCTACATTATTTTTATTGAAAGAGATGGTAGAAATATGATTATTATTATTAAAAGGACAAAAGAAAGGTTGTAAGTTTTTAAAAAGACGCTTTCTACACTCATAGCCCCACATGAGGATTTTCTCCTATATCGTGGGTGCCATGGACACACAAAGACGAAATCACAAACACCCAGACTCAGAACAGAAATCTAAATTCACCATTCAGATATCTGACTGGCCCGGAATCGAACTTAGGACCATACCGGTCTGATACAGATGGCGCATCAGACCGGTATGGTATCCGCCACGCGGATCGGTAGTATCAGACGGAAATTCAGAATCAGCAGAAATACTTCACGGTCGTAACTAAAAGTGTTTTACAAAAAATATAAGAACACTATACAACCGTTGACATAAAAAGAGACTCCTTGGACACTTCTACATAAAATAATGTTTTGCTATTACATTTGCAATGTTAAGGTTTGCAATGGTAATACAATTTACTTGATGTGTGAACCGTCGGAAGCATTCTGGTACAGCGAACTAATTCCACAGTAGGGTTGTTACCCCTTCTAATGCCTTAAGTACTATGTTTTAGATTAGATATAGAAGAAAAAAGTACCGACTAAAAAGTAATATAGTACCTACTTTTCCTATATTTTGCGGAGCTCTTCCAAAACATTACTTCAGGAAGAATATTTTCAATGATATTGACAATGATAAAAATATCGCACCTAAAAAAATTACGCCTCTGCCTATAGGTACCTATACTCATTATAATTCGTTATATCAGTGAAAAAAAAAGTCTTCTGAAAAATATTAGTAATTATGAATGTATTTATTTCCTCAAGTACTATAATTATTGTAACATTCTTGCAAGAAATTTGCAAGAATTTTATTCATAAAAAGTAGACAACCCTATTCCAGAGCAACGTTGGATTCACTCTGAACACTTGATAATTCCTAACTGAAATAATGGCTATTTCTCTTCCATTAGTGCATGCAAGTAAACTATTTGCAGTATCACAAATGGAATAACGTCTCCAAAGAAACATGTGCTTAGACTTAATTATGGTTTAATTTGTGCTACTTATCTGTAGGTAAGTATTGTAAGAGCTACGTAAAATCATCTTAAGCATAATTTAATGATATTTTTAAACCACGGGCGATTAAGTAATAATATAAAAGTGAAGTTTAAATTGCCAATTTAAAAATATCCATTACAATTCAGCTAGCTTTGATTGTAATAATAATATTTCAAGAGGCTTAATTCGGTGTATCTCATCTATCGGTATATCTAAATCTAATCTAATCTATTTATCTTCACTACATTATCATATTTACACTTATAATTATTCTGGGAAACCAACACTTTCAAGTGATTAACATTATTGCGCTAAAATCTATAAATTCAAGAATAAAACAGACAACAAACTTTGCCGATTCTGTTACATAACCACCGCTGACCTAATTCCGAGCTCGTGAGAATCCGCAGTCTCAAGAAATGCTTACTAGATGTGGTCTCTTAAAGAAATCTACATTCCTAACTTGACCATTAGAAAATAAAATTCAGGCAACGATTTTTGTATAAGCATAAAATAGTCAAACTTTGGGATAAAACTGTTTAACTATTTATTCATATAATGTGTAATAACGATACATGTTTAATTAAGTTCAAACTTGGGGAAAAATTCGGGAATGATTTAGTTACACTCATTTTTTTATATTATCTCAGGACGCTCCCCTAGATCTCTGCAAGTTAGCAGTTTCGACGGTTTGTACCGCGTTTGTAAGATGTGATACAAGATGTAGTACAGATACAGATGCAAAATATGACAACCTTCTTTGAATTCGTCGTGGAAGCGCTTAGCCCTCAAAAATGGCTACACATGTGTCGGTATGTGTTGGGTAGAACCCGTTCTATTTGAAGTTGGTCACATGTCCATAGTAACAAATAACTCTAAGATGGACCGCACACTTTGTTACTTGTCTTATAAAATAACTAAAACAAACAAAGGTCTACTCTCAAGCTTGAACATTAAAGAATTACATTAAAAAAGACAAAACCCACCCAAACCACCCAACCCACCCAAAAATTCAAAACCCATATTTACTACATTCGAAAGCATAAACTCAGACTACAAAGACTAGAATAAACCGTGCTCTAAGTTCTGTCAAATAACACTAAAGCCGCCCTACTTCTGGTCGAAGCAGCGCGTCTCAAGAAACGCTCACTCGTTAAACGTTGCGGCGTCCCAAAGGTCTTCCTTCTAGACAAATTAGGAAATTCTAAATTGGAACGGTTACTGGAATTGGTTACGTTAAATGAGTTTTAGAGAATTTTACGGTCTCATTTCATTTGTGTCTTAGATAATTTTGATACTAAGCTTTTACGCGCTAATTAGGACACAAATACGTTCAATATCAAAATATAAGTACCAACTAATCTTATTTAAAGTATTATTATTATTTATAAACAAGCAAAGGTGATACCTTTTGAAATGACCTCTAAAAAGGAGAAATTCCATTAAATGTCTTTTCCTCCTCATATTTATGTTCCCTTATTGTTAGGTTAACTTTAGTACCTTTTTATCAACGAAATAGTTTAAAATATACGAATCAAAGTAATCAATAATCATTCTGAATGACCACAAGTTTTGGCCATAAGGCGATCACCGGTATTATTTAACAAGCTTTTTATAGATAACATTTTGGTACTCTAAATAAACAAGCGAAACACCATTCAATTTTTCTCCAAAAACACGCATAAAACTAAATAAACATTAAGCTTTATATCGATAAAAACCTTTCTTCATATTTACCTTTTAAAACAGTGAATAATAGTTAAATGAAAGAACGAATAAAATAAGACAAAATGTAGATATAAATTACGGATATTATGCTGGAGTGCTTTCGGATATAATCTTCAAAGGAGTCCATCAATTAGATGAGGCGTAAAAATTCCTTTGATTCCAACAGTTTGCATTCATGAAACAAGCTCAAAAGTTATTTTAAATATGAAAAGATCAAATAGACCAGACTTACGCCTTTGCAATGGTTCTAGATCCAGCTATTTTTCAAAGAAATGAATACTTAAACGTAAAGTAATGAATATCTTTATGTTTAAAAGGTATTTTGAGATGATTCTTTATGTTTAAAAGAACGGCAAATTACAAAAAAAAAACCTAATTTAAGCCTCATTTGTCTTAAAAATGTCACTCGATGGCATAAATTTTATACAATTTTCAATATAAACCCACGCTTGTATTCTTTATCATATATATATTTTATTTCGTTAAAAAGCTCTATCTGAGTATTTTCGTGAAAAAATTAGGTGTTATTTGAACATCTCCAGTTCAAGAGAAAACTAGTTGTATCGCTAGAAAAGCGTTGGAAAACAACCACTTCTATGTGGGTTGTACGAAGCAGTCACCTTGCTTTATTTATTTAGCAAATGACTTGAATCAAAAGATAATACTCGGCCAGTAAGACATCGTGTCTTTACTTTTATATATTCCCGGTTTTCATGAGACAGCTATGGTGTTATGAGGATAGATATGTTATCAGAGAAAAACTCTCAGGAAAGAAAACAAAAAAGATACAACTTTACGAAATCTATACCTATAATACTATCTGTATACAGTAACATAAAGAACTTATATTGAACTTCTGAAACAGTAGCGCGTAAAAATAGATTGAAAAGTCTATAAAATCCGTTTTATAGTTATTTGCTTTTCGGTTCCGCAAAGGCACCCAAATCGAGAGATTTGAAGTTTAACTTTTAAGCAGAGAAGTGGTTTAGTTTTGTAAGCACTTTGTATAGAACAAAGAACGAATAAAATGGATTATTGCGACCGATATTTTTGTTCGTTCTTTCCGATATATATCATAAGTGCTAACTTTTAAGAACTATATTGTGTTAACTAATGTTAATTTTAAATTAATACATAGTGGTCCCGTCGCAATTAATTTGCTAAGCTGCATTTCAAAGAAATAATACTATTTATGACATATAGACCGATATGTCCCTTATATTGGAATTGATAACAATTAATTACGATTAATTCAATTGAATTAAATATATTTTAACAGTTATTATACTTTAAGAAATATTATCTGCACGCACTTATTCTCTGGATGATGTTTCACGTAGGTATACCTAATTACACACTCCTCCGTGCGTCCCGTATTCCAAAAAGGATAGGCAGCTTTATCTTCACGTATTAATATTAGATAACCTAAGTATTCGACTATTAGGTGCTAAGATTAATTATGGGCTAATTTTGAACGTGGCCGAACTTAATTTCATCTATCTGTTCAAGACTGATACCTGTTTAAATAAATGTTTCTACCCGCAAATATATACGGTTTTTTGTAAATTAATAACCTTACACGGGAAAGCATTCTTGCAGAGTCCCAGAAGGAAGCTCATTAATTACAAAAAGTTACTTCCAGTGTCCGTGACTTCAACACTAAGTGTTTGAACTAAGTAGACTTTTTATGTAAACCTATTTGATCTCAAATACGTGAAATTATTTGTGGTTCGCGACAGAACGTTGTTATAGCTCTGGTATGTATATATCTAACTTCATCTTTAAGATCAAATTAAATTACTCCTTTATAATTATGTCACATAGCTCTTTAAGCGTGAAGTTCTGTAGAAAATATTTATATAAAAAAAATACATTCAAATCGGTTCATTCCTAATGTAGCTACAAATCTAGAGATAGATACACATAGCCACAGGTCCACAGATACATACGTCAAACTTATAACACCACTCTTTTTATCGAGAGATAAATATAAATAAGTCTAATAAACCCAAAATAATAATATACAGTTAAATTTCTACAGGGCTCCATTGAAACTCGACACAATATTCTCTTATTGATGTATTTGCTGTAATACATTTCTGAATCCTGATTAAATTTGTTTACATATCAAGAATTTTCACACGTTCGTCAATAAATAAAATTGCTTACATTTCATTCACGTCTGACTTTGAAACATCTTTCAATTGGAAACTGAAAAATATTTCCAATATTTTCCCAGAAGAATTTTCATTTCATTTTTCCTAAATGTAGGTACGTGTGAAACGCAATATAAGAAAAATGCGAACTCTCTTTTACAACCTGAAAAGGTATTGCTGATTGAAACGTTGACTTAAATGAAATGCAATATGAAAATAAATAACAAAGAATTCATAGTGCTTACACCTGTTCTTTTAAACTATAAAGTGTGTAAGGGTTTTACATAATATTAGGACTTTATATTATTATAAAGTTATCGTTTTAAATACGATTTTGTCTCATAATATAGTAAACAAAGCATGTTATAAAACTATTAAAAGGATTTAAAATATATGAGCGCGTTATTTCTTATATCTCGAAATAAAAACTTAAAAATAATAGGTACATGTTTGCAATTTTAACACAGTTATGAAGTTTAATTAATATTGCTATATTAAAAGCGAGTTGTTTAAATATGATACAGCTGCTAATAGCAAAGAGTAAACACCTTCCGACGGCTCGCCTCGCCCGAGGGAACTAGTCTCCGTTTACCCACGGATATAGTTCGTCTGGAGAAACATTTATTACAGGTTTACAGCTTCGTTCTCATTATAATTATGTTTATATTTGATACTAATGAAAATTTATTATGTCACTTCAAAGATGGCGGAGTTTTACGTAAGCTTTCAATACCTATTTAATACCTCGGTTAAGGGGTGGTATATCAAAAAATCATTCCTTCATGAGTCCTTAATACTTACGCAATAAAAGAGACCAACTGACGAAATTTCATTTTTCTAGCTTTAGTTGTTTAGACTTTGGGATGGCGAATCAGTCAGTTCGAACAAGCATTTTAGTTTCTTTATGCACTTTGATGAATTTTTTATGGGCCCAAATTTATCCAATAGTGTAAAATTAATTATTTTAATAAGATTTTACAAAAACAAAACAATCAAACTTTAGGGCTTAATTCAAATACCATAATTCTAATATGCCTAATTTAAAATCAAATGCAACGTCATCGAAATTAACACATGCATACAAAACCTCACTAATCCGTAATAAAAGTGTATCCACTCCCTCGAATCCCGAGTTGTAATGTTTAGTTGAGCGAGGGCGCATGAATAGGCCGCTTTTTGATGGAAATTTAATGAGCGAGCTAAGGGACGGCCTTTAAAACGGCTGACCATTAGAGACAAGGGCGTCTGAACGCAGTGTCCACAGGCGGGTAATATTCTAATCGTTGAGGCATAAACGTACGACGCGGAATTGTAAGCAAATTGGCAGATGTGTGACCGGGAATGAGATTTACAGTTGTTGTTAGAATATATGGGAATGTTGACGTTTGTTAGTCAGTGTTTTGGTGTCATTTAAGAGTTTTAAAGCTAATTATCAATTTGCTTTAGTAAGACAGGCGTACAAACAATAAATGTTTTTGATACGTTTTATTGCCGATTTGTAAAAATATAGGCATTAACGATTTTGATGTTATAGCTGCTTGATTTTTTTAATAATAAAAGAATAAACCAATTCTTCTGAGGAATTTAATGAACTGAGTTAAGGGATGACTTTTAAAACGGCTGACTATAGAGACAAGGGCGTCTGAACGCAGTGTCGATAGGCGGGTAATATTCTAATCGTTGAGACTTAAACGTACGACGTAGCAAAGAATAAAGCAATAATGATTGACTCTTATCAATTCCAAATCATTTAATAGGTAGTGCAATATCAGCTAGATTTTGCACTATTAAATGATTTGAATTTTGGTATTTCAGTTGCTTCAAACAAAACAACAACCGACTGGTAGTCAGCATTTAATTGATTCAAAGATTTTTTGCTAATCGTTTTGACTGAAATGGACCACATGGACTAGTATTAGACGTTATCTTATAATGTTTATTGCTGATTAATAAAATTGATTAACTCTCTGATTTAATTGAACTGTATTTTTTGTGATTTACCAACAAACGAATAAGCCAATTTTTCCTATAAATTTAATGAGCGAACTAAGGAATAGCCTTAAAACGGCTGACCATTAGAGACAAGGGCGTCGGAATGCAGCGTACAACGACGGCGTAAAATCTAATCATTACCTGCACTGGAAAATTGCTCTAATTGCTAAAAAATGACTAAGAGTAAAATTTTCAATTGTGGTTATTCGGAAATACCGGATAATCATAAATGAAAATTTTGACTTTTTAGAACTAATTTAAATATTAATGGTGCGTTTTATTTAGTAAATAGTAGGTTTAAGTAGGTAACTTTGTGACGTAGGGAACTTAGTAAGAAAAACTTAAAGTGATATGTCATATTACTCCTGCATTATGATTTGAAGAATGTATATTGATTGATTTGATCGTTATGTTTATATTTACGAACATACTGTGTATTACTAATTAAGAATTGTAATACTTTTCTAATTAATATGAGATGATATATAAATAAATAAAATCGATCGAATCTCATAAAATTTTTCCTAATCAGAGAAATGACATAACTGATTAAAGTTGGTATAGAACTAATGATCAAGATAGATTTTGTTTTCCTTAAAAGCGTGATTTAAGAGTAGGTACACCTTTTGATATAAATCACTGAGACAAATAAACATTCGGACAATAAACAAATAAAAATAAGCTAACAAACATATAAAGTACCTCTTTTTAAAACAGATGGGCTAAGCATAATATACTTAAGTACTATAATTAAACGAAAAAAAACAAGTAAATTTGAACAAATATTAAGGTTTTACATATACATGTATTTAAATTAGCAGTTAAAAAGGTTGATCGTGCAACAATATGTCATCGACGGGCAAATAAAAGGGGAGCCATACACATAAAAAGCTTCCAAGTGAGTCGCGGACTACGCACATGGAGGGGTTCCGTAGATTAAGTGGTGTGTATTTTATAGTATTAAAATAGTATGTAAACAAAAATATTACATTTCTATATCAAAAAGTATAAAATGTATCTTATTTGTAATGTTCTATACCGTAGTTGAAGTAACGGTGTCTTAGATAAGATCATCACGCATAATAATTAGTATTTTCTTGTTATTAAATACCGAGGCGTTAAGTAGGTATAGCGGTGCATGGTGTATAATTTATACCTTTCTTCCGTCTTTAAGTGACAATAGTCTAAGATCAATATGATTGTGATAGACCCTCTTATAGAAAAAATAGTTTTGGTTTTCCATTTGGCTACGAAACCCTAAAAAGGGTTACACACTGCATAAAAAGCTAAGAAAATTGCTGATCTCCGCATTTCATTTAGACGTTTAATTTAACACATTGTTACCCCTTTCCCGCAAAAAGTTCCATTACCTGAGAGGGTGTGCCTGGTATGTAGCCAATTAACTTGCTGAATACGTTTTTTGATGTCTAGACGTGACCACAACCCTTCCATATCCTGAAGTCTTTTTAGGGTAAAAATACCCTTCAATATATACATAGTTTTAAATCTTGGAGTAATAAATATATTTTCTTGAGATAAAGTTAAGATTACAATTTTTCATCTACTTTTACTTTATTAAGTTCAAATAAATATAGGTAGTTATCTTCTTCAAATTAGTTTACTTACCTTTTCCCTCGAATTTGTACAAGCAAAACTTATTATAAGTAGGGTAAAAGCCGGATAGTTGCCTCGAAGGGATAGTTGCCCCGGTTGTTGAATTACTATGTTAGGGATGTTTTTG
>DWPV01004797.1:0-13145 GCA_018251915.1 Urbanus proteus proteus
AGTTAGGGAGATATACTTATCCGAGGCGTTCCAGCTCAGTCCTCAGGCAACGCATCTATGGTCAACCTCGGGTAGGACCTTGATCTTCTGGGGTTGATTATTCGGGGTATGTCCATGGGCGGCAGTTGCCACTTACTAGAAGATGCTGCTTCAAGTTAAATACTGCAGAGGAAAGGTTCTAGACACCAGAAGATAAACGATTGGACGCATAGGTGATTATTAAGTGGGCCATTATCCTACTGGTAAGTGACCACTAAATTGGGCATCTCTTGGCACAGTTTGACTCCATTTAGATAATACCTACTGTTAAAGTTATTCAGTCAATTCAACATCTTAACTGTTTAAATAAATACATTTTTTATAATAATAAAGTAGCAAACAAGCATACAGCCCACCTGATGGTAAGTGGCCACTGCCGCTTAAATATAGCTATAAAATAACTAGCTGAGGTCGGCCACAGATGCGTTCCTCCTCTTGGAACTAAGTTAGAACGCCTTGAATAAGTATATCTCCCTTCGAACCAGAACAAAGCAGCGCTTAACACTGCTGTTAGTAGGCAGAAATAGTGGTGGTGACCTCGCCGCTGACGAGCCACAAAAGATTCTACCACCGTTTAAGTGTTTTAATTGTTAATGTAATTCTCAAAGTACATTAAAAGAACATTCTTTGATGAATTTCCCAGCGTTATCCCAAAAGAACATCCTAAACCGAATATCCATCTTCTATCAGCTAGTAAAGAGTGAATCGGAGGGCCGACGTTGACGGATAGTGTTTGTGGCGGAGGGTCCTGCAGCCATGTAAACATTGCCTTGTTTATTTACAGATTGCTCAACTCAGATCCTCTTATACAGATGTACGTAATAAATCTTCTGCGAAAAATAACGGAACTTAACTACTATTTGGTAACTTTTCATTGGAGACAATAATATTTTATAACAATTCGATGGCTACTAAGTAGACTATCGTATGTCTAAAAAGTCAATTTTACAGTAGAGCAGTTTAAACATATTTTCCAACTATTAATAAATTGTTTTTATCTTTACATATACCTAAGACAAGTAAAACAAAACATGATTAAAGGTAAAAAATATATTGTAAAAAGTTTAATATTGAAGATATGGTGCATGAAAATATCTAATTGCTCCCTGTAAAATTGACTCTTTAGACATACGTTAGTTTGCTTGAGAGCCATCGAATTACCTATTATGAGATTCCTCACCTTTAAATGACGAGAAATTTACGTTTAAATATGCATATTTTATCCTTGTTTTTTTATTTAGGTATGACGCGCCTAGCAGAACTTCTTCCTACGTCCGAATATCATTAAACTTCGCACTTCAGCGTATTACCGAGTTTTATCGTATTTTACAGAAGTTATAAGACAGCTCCGTAAAGATTTTCTTATTTTTATTACGTTAATCAAACAGTTATGACCATCTTGAAAATATAGCCTGCCCTGTCTTAATTAAACTTTAGGTCCCGATTTCAATTTTAGTTCTCTATTTCGTACCTATCTAATATTGGTGCGAGTTACACTGGGTTCCGTTTTTTAGTTTTTTTAGTTTTTTTTTTTTTAATTTGATCATGTATTTTCTATTGCTAAGATACTTATAAAAGTAATTTAAGTGCATGTACTCAAACAAAATAGAGTTATTTTTTCAAAAGAATCGAACTCGAAACCCACTCAGAACGTCAGATCGGTATGGTAATCACTCTGCCACGCGGGTCGTCATCAATGAATATGATTCAACCTATGGATTCAACATACATACATGACATGACATACATAGGTGTCATATAATAGTTGAATACTTAATACAGACAGGTTGAATAGTGTGCAAATGACCTAACTACGCGTGACATGCGAGACCGCATCCCTGGCGGTCGCTGAAACTAATTTTGAAATCACAACATCATATTCCATTATATTGTGTTCTTGCGGTCTGCGTGCCGTGAAATTATGTCAACATTCCTTTAAATATAATTCGCATAAAATTAAATTATGAATTTACAAAATCCTATTATATACTTATAAATTCAGGATATAATATCCAGGATAGGATTGGAGCAGAGATAGCCTAGTGGTTGAAACTTGGCCTCTCAATCGAGGGGTCCTAGGTTCCAATCCCGGGCACGAACCTCTGATTTTTGTGCGTATTAGAAATTAATTATCACTTGCTTGACGGTGAAGAAAAACATCGTGAGGAAACCTGCATATCTAAGAGCTCCTAAGGCCAATGGCTGATGATGATGACTTATAAATTCTAGTAATTACTTAATCTCGAAGAGGTATGATATAAAAATAGAAAGGTATGTAAGAAGATAGAGTCTAAAACTAAGGTGGAATAAGATCTCCATGTAAAAGTTAACGAAGCGATAGTTATCGGTACCTACCTACCTACCTACCTTAGACTATAATTATTATGGACTTACTACTAGTAAAAGTCATTGTAAATCATTTAAAATATTACTTATTAACTAAAATATTATAATAATTACTAAATTGTTATTATAATAACGTTTACATTTTATAAAATATTATTATATTAAAGTTTATATGTGCTTGTACATCCAAGTATTTTTGATTATTAATTTCGATTTTCATATAGTTTATATTATCAAATGCTCTATTTGATTATATAAATTAATTTTAAATACTTTTCAGTATGCATGTATTTTCACTAAAGGAAATTGCAAATTTACACGTAAACTAACATTTCTTGATTTCCTGATTTAATTTAGTGCGCGTCGTCTATAAGTTGTTTATTTCCTGTCCATAACGAATGATACTGATGTTAATTTGCGACTCCAATCAGACTCGGGGTTAAATTGGTTATATTTCATATTAGATTCAGTAGAGTAGTGTGGCTCTACACTTCAGAAGTTCAAATTTGCACCTTAAGTGGAAGTAAAGTAAGGGAAGGTATGTATGTTAAAAAGTTTTAAAAACAAGATGACATCGTTATCTATTTATTATTAAATTTCTCAGAAAAACTTTTATTCAATTCGTCAAAATAGGATACAATAATTCCGTCCTCTCAATAATCCACCAAATGCGCGAAAAAATATACCAATTTTAAAACAAGAGACTAAAGTGTAAAACAGTTTTCAGTGTCACAAATTGCACCAAAAAAATCCTTTAATAAATAATGATCTCTGTAAATAACGTGTTTTATAGCTATTGTTTCAATTGAAAACATGTACATAAATACTCATTTCTATAGACATCTAGTTTCTCCATGTGAGCCTACCCGGCCGGGGATAAAACCAGCACTCCGCGTAAATCCTGTCGTAGTATCCAGTAACTATTAAGTTTCAATATATCGTTCCATAGTTCATACAGGTACGTGTATCTTTTTAATATAAGCCTAGGCTTCTATAAAAACGAGAAACAATAACCAATGATATTTTATGGAGCGGTCATTATAAAATGATTTTTTTTATGTATAATTGCAGTGTTCCAAAATTATTGTTTTATGTCTTTGCTGTTGTGGGTCTGACTTATTATTGGTTTTTATTACATGTAATCCGATTAACATGACCTCATAAATACAGGAAAACGTTATAAAATGTTCTGTCGATTATTTCAAATTTAAAGTAATAACTAAAACAAAATCTGTAAACAATTGCTAGTACTTAAGTATGTAGTATAAACCGTGTTCAGGATTTCATAGCAAAATATTGGAGGTTCAAAGTTTATTGTAGCATGTGGAAAATCGCCAGCCAAACAACCAGTTTATGTTGAACTCTAGACATTCTCCAACATCCAACTTTACATAGAAATTTTATATAGAAATTGTGTACAGGAGTTCCTATATATAGTGGTCGTAAATTCTCAGGCGTTCAGAGCCTGTTAAGCGCTACTAAGTTGAATTTAAAACAAATTGTATTTTACGTACAACTACCCTTATTAGGTAATACGACAATATGTTATTTGCAAAACGAGTTATGTTATGTAACTTTAGATTTTTAGTTGTAAAGTGATCGTTTTCAGCTTTAAAATTAATAGTTTTTGGATCTTTGGGATATGTATATTTTGTATCCATGATAAATATGTAGGTATTTAACGTCACCTTAAATAGGTGCGGCGGCACCACAGCCACCCCTATTTCTGACGTATAATAGCAGTGTTAAGCACTGCTGTATTCTGGTCTGTAGTGGTAAGGGAGACATATTTATCCGAGGCGTTCCAGTTCAGTCCTCAGAGGTAGCAACGCATCTGTGGTCAACCTCAGGTACCTCGATCTTATCTGGGGTTGAGTACGGATGTCCTTGGGCGACAGTGGACACTTACCATCTGATGGACTGCATACCTGTTTGCTACTTCGATCACATATAAATCTGTATTAATATTGACCGTTTTATATTATTATTTATTTGTTACATGATAAAAAATGCTGTATTATGTTCATTCAATTTCCATTGCTGTAACCAAAAGCCACATATTTGCATCTTTAAAACAAATTCTGTCAAAGTTCCTCCAAGTAATTTAATCAAAAAATGTCTCGCAGCAACCCAAATTTAATATTGAAGCCCTATTCTCTCGAGGTTAAAGTATTGGTACGCTAAAATATATTTATTTCTAGGTATTGTATTATTGGGCATGAAAACAATTCTTATATGTATTCAATCATTGGGTTGTATTGAATGGCATTTGATATAAATTACTCGTATTCATGAGTGGTATATACATGTATTCATCTATTCATGTATTTTAATGTACTTCACATACTCTAAAGGTGGTAGAACTCTATGTAGTTCGACTCCGGCGGCACCACCGCCACACCTATTTCTGCCTTATAACAACAGTGTTAAGCACTGTTGTGTTCTGGTATGAAAGTTGGGGTTAGGGAGACATACTTATCTGAGGCGTTCCAGCTCAGTCCTTGGGAGTAGCAACGTATCTGTGGTCAACCTTAGGCAGGAACTGGATCTTATCTAGGGTTGACTACAGATGTCTATGGGCGGCAGTGGCCACTTACCATCAGGTGGACTGAATGCTCGTTTGCTTCTTCGATCATATAAAAAAATACTCATATTGATTAGGACTTATGTTTTTATGTTCTTTTAAAACTTTTTATTTAAAAATGTTTAAATTTTAAAATGTTGTAGTCTCGGTGTATTTACAGTAATCGCATTTATTAAATGATTTGATGATAATTTTTGTTACTGTGAAATAAGTTTAACATAATGTAATTATGTAATTTAATGTTCTATCTAGCCCTGGAACTTGATAAACGAATATCTATGTATTAAAGTCAATCCTTTGATAAGATTCTGTGTATTTCTTTATCTGTGTTATTGATTCTGTGTATTCCTATCTTCTTTATCTTTATAGGAACTATAATTCAAAAACCATCTGTTTTTTACTACGATCCCAATCATAGGGCCCAAGAATAAACAAACACGTTTGTAATTAGTTGTCTACACCTATTCGGTTCGGTTGGAATTGAAGCGGGAATCGACGTGGAAAATTAACTGGCAACACCGTTATGCCTTACCTACCTGGTTTTTATAGTCCAGGATACAGCTGCATAAGGGTCACGATAATCTTTTAAAATAATCAATGTAGGTACAGTCTTAACAGATAACTAATTCTTTCAACCTGTATTATCTATTTTAATATTTAAAGTGCAAAAGCAATTGAGCCTTAAAAATATTTATAGACAAATTAAGTCCTTACCTAAATTTTAAAAAGAGAGTCTATTCAATAAAGCCAACATATTTTAGTGCATAATATTGCTTAATTGTATTAATTTTCTTATGTTTTAATGAAAAACAGATGGATGTTAAAAGCACACGATCGGATCTGGGACTATGAGCATCAACCCGTAAAAAAGTGGAAATCTGCCCAAGCCCTCGCTTACAAATATACTTGATTTTAATTTTTACACTAATTACCGAGCAGATTCATACATTACTATACGTATGAGTGTACTCGTGCGTATTTGTAGTTATCTTAAATTTAAATTTAAATCATTAATTTGTGCAAATATATCAACACTAGCTGATCCTCACGGTTTCACCCGCGTTTAAAAAGTAAAAAGGAATACAAAAAACCTAAGAGAAATCCCGCTCTCACGCGAGCGGGCCGAAATGCGCGTGGCGCGCGCGCTAATGCTTTTTTCCAAAATTAAATTAGCCTATGTTACGCCTTACACCTGTAGCTATCTTCCAGTGAAAGTCCCGTCAAAATTGTTCCAGCTATTCAGAAGATTACTTCAGCCAAACAGACAGATAGACAGACAGTGAGACAGACAGACAGACAGACAAAAAAAATATGAATAGCATTTTCGCTATCGGTATCGTGTATACTTTCATATATATTGAGTAAAAAATGTTATTTTGAAACCACAAACAGACACTTCAGTTTTATTTATTTGTATAGAATATAAATAGTACATTTATTACATTTCAGTTTTATTAAAAGTTGAACTTAAGAAATATAATAAACAAGGAATTAAATATATTTACATGTGGAGCGTATAAAGAAAACAATAAGAATATGTTTCTTTCATATTGTTATCCTGTTGTCATTTGTTTTCTGATATATTTTGCAATACGAGTAAACTTAAACAGAGTTAACATCCTATAGTTTTGTTAAACTATATCTACAATTTCCATTTCCATTGTCTATCGTTTAGCTATCGTTTGTTATAGCGTGCGAAACTAGTGAATTTAATAGAGAAAACAAACAACAATAGGCAACAGGTAATCCGATACACGTTTTCAGAAAGCAAATGAAATACATTGAAACAAAGGAAACTTCGGTGCTCTAACTTTGCTCATTTCTGAATGAACAAGTTTCTGCTGCGACTAAGCGTTTCATTTCTCGTTGATTGACGCTTTTTAACTTGTAGTTATGTAATAAATCAAATCTCAAAAAAACATAGGTTTATCTATACAAATAAATAAAATTGAAGTGTCTGTTTGTGATTTCAAAATGATATTTTTGACTTAATGCATATGAAAGTATACACGATACCTATAACGAAAATGCAATTTAAAAAATCTGTTTGTCTATTTGGCTGAGCTTATCTTCTAAACGGTTGGACGGACTTTGCGTTACCTATGTTGACATATGTGTTCCTTAGTTAACTTGTCGTTACAAACATACAAATTAACTTTAATTCCTACTATTAAGAATGACTCGATAATTTAAATCCCTACCCTGGCTCTGCCTTATCTAGAACTAAATTTACCTATATGGCAATAAGTAGGCACACTGAGACGTACAAGAATGCCTCTTTAATTTTATTTATCGTACCCTTCGAAGTAAAAACACAACATTTAACACTACTAAGAATAACCCGTTACTACGTACCTACCAATTTATTACAAAGATTCAACTTCTTTTTAACTCCTTAGGACTGGAATATCAAAAATCTTTTGTTAGTGATTTGGTTGTCTAAATTTTGAAGTTTTTTTTTTAAGTTTAGGCTTTGCGATGATTTTTAGGAACTAGTATCCTTTAGTTTCACCATATATTTTCATACAACGATCGTTCCAACTTGTAACACTCTTCTAAAGTAATCTGCAAACACGCTCGCCCGCTCTATAATAACTAGATAGAAGAAAATTGAAGTCTTTAGTTCTACTCTCATATTCATTTCTTGTAACCGACCTCTTCAAGTTTACGATGGGATTAGCTTATAACAACGTTGTTATTCTCACAAATGTTTTAGTATGACGATTATACGTGTTGCATCGTTTAAAAAAATACACGTGTCGGTAGAAATAAACATAATTTTCCACTGCTGGGCATGATTTTACTTAACTGAAAAAAATTAGACTAAACGCAGACTTAGCGGATATTAGGTTTCAACACGTCTATAACAAATACCGTTATGCTTCATAGATGGAGAATTAAACAGAAAATTCATACTTGCCCTTCATCGTTTAAATAATTAATTTTAGAAAACTATCTACCCTTAAGAGTAACTTTTCTCATCATATTTTTATTGAAAGTTTCCTAATTCTAAGGCATACCTATAGGAAAATATGTTTTACAAAAAAAAACACGATTTTTCACTGAGACATGTTTTATTCAATATACAATATTCAATATGAATTCTCTCAGTTGAAATAAATATAAGCCATAAAATTAGTTACAATCCGATTAAAGGTTTCGGAAAAATACGGGGAAAAGTATATTCATACAATATCAATACAATGCAATTTTTTAAATTTATTTTGATGTTGGATTCTATCTTATCATATGTGATAATATTACAGTTCCAATAACTGAAACATACGAGTAGATAGACGTTAAAATTATAATCTCCTTTATATGTCCACAATAAGTTGGCCATAAACAGAATTACAATTATAATTTGAAAACACCATAATCATATCTTACGATATCATTCCTTCTATCTCTTTCCCCTCCTTAGTAACCGCGGATATAGTACGCGGATACCTAAATCTTGATACCACTCGGATTGGATACTAAAGCCTAATTAACATAAATGTTAATGTCTGTTTATTTGTTTGTAACGCCTTCACGCTTTAACTATCAACGTCTCGCTATGAAATTTTGCACACACATTGCTAGGGGTCCAGAATAAAAAAGATGCTATTCCTGAGGGATATAAAAATAACTTTTATACCCACAAACTACTTATTTTGATACCTACGGCGTCTTTGTGCGAATGTACATATTAGCAT
The DNA here is from genome assembly GCA_018251915.1 of Urbanus proteus proteus. Lineage (NCBI taxonomy): Eukaryota > Metazoa > Arthropoda > Insecta > Lepidoptera > Hesperiidae > Urbanus > Urbanus proteus. The sequence continues at coordinate 8,668 of DWPV01004797.1, forward strand.
CAGCGAAGCTTCGGGTAAAAACTAGTACTTAATATCCTTAATTAGGTCTTCCTAGTTTCACTAAAAATATTGCGTAATTTGCCATTTGCCTTACTCTTCATTTCATTTCATCAAATATAGCATTCTTGCAAAAAATATGACCCACAATACAGTCTTGAATCTCGTGCCAAGTCGGGTTACACTTGAAAAGATATCGCGAGGCTTATGCAGATAAATACTATGGTTCAAAGTATCTAGATACGAAGGTTTTAGTCTTAAATCTCAAGTATTACCTCTTATACTATGCTTCTAATATGCTAGGTTTGAGAAAATCGTTCTAATATTATGGTATGACAGTTATGTCTATTTTTACACGCATATATTATTACCTCGATTGTAACTAACTATACTAATTGATTATAAGTCGAGAATGACACTTTCTATACCCAGTCTATTGCTACTATGTTAATGTTTGATTACACAAGACATCGCAACAATCTGATGAAATTTCACAATTCAAAAGAAAGTTTACTATACCAAAAAATGGACAAATTATTTAAAGGTGATGAAAATGATCAAAAAACACGGCAATGTTGTTAACATTACCATGTCAATAATCTACGAATTCTGAGATCTGTACGTGAATCACCGATATTATGAAACCGATACCGTTCTGACTCATCACGACGCGTCACGTCAGAGCGGCGTAAATCCGGCGCTTATCGAATATTGTCTTCGTTGTCTGAACATACGTGTATTCGAATTGCATGGCATCAGAGATAGTGTTGCCAACTGCGGTGTTTTTACCCTAAATTCAGGGACAAAAATCTTAAATGAAAGGATTTTTATAGTTTTATGAGAATATTTTAAGGGGATAAAGTTTACACATGGCGACCTTTTTTCCACCGTCCAAATGTGAACAACACAAAACTTAGTTTTTTCATGGCGTATCAGGTAGTTTAGGTGAAATGGGAATTTAATTTTAATCATTAAGTTTTAAATTAATAGTTTGCGAAATGTCAGTTGAATTTTAGACATATATTACTTAAAATTTTAAACGTGGGGAAATTTTAAAATAATTGGCAACACTGATCGGAAAAAATATAAAGTGACTCGACGACCCATTCTATCACTACCCTTTAATCCACTGATCTACTGATTATTGACAATAAATTATTCACCATTAAAAATTAAAAATGGTAAGAAGTTCTAAAAGTTTTTTAATGTTACATTACATTTAAGTATAAATGTGTGTTATACACGAAGTAAAAGAAGTATACATATAACATACATAAGAAGTAGTGATAGTCTAATAGATGAAAGTCGAACTTTCAATCGGGGGTTCAAGGTTCGAAATCCAGATACTTGTAGTTTTTCAAAATTATTTATGTATTAAAAATTGTTTATCACTTGATTTAACGGCGATAGAAAATATGGTAAGGAAATCTGCATTACAAAAAAAATACAGTGACATATGAAGTTTATCCACTTCACACTTGTTTAGCGCGGTAGACTATTTGTAGTGTAGAGATATTTACATCACCATTAGTTTCTAGGCGGCTTCCCGTCTCTGTAACGGAACGTTACTAAAACAGTAGGGTATCGTGTGGGGTATTAACACGATGAGTTTTTGTGTTCGTAGCCACTGACGTTGGATTTCAAGAGGAAGCTGACGGCGAAGTCGGGCCGCGTGAAGTGCGTGGACCACCACCCGACGGAACCATGGCTGCTGTGCTCGCTGCACAGTGGTGACGTCATCATTTGGAACACTGAGACACAGGCACAGATCAAGAGTTTCAAGGTCAGTCTACTGTTTTTCTGCGCGAGATGCGTAATCAAGGTCACTACGGTATTTTATCTACTAGTAGGTGCCTACGTTAATTGCGCTTCTAATGTAAATGCTTTGAATGTTATGCAAACATTGGGTAGGTACGTACAGCTTTCATTTATTTTGTTTTAAAGATATTTGACTTTATTGTATGCACTGGGTACTTCCGTTATGGTTACGGTAGATGTGTATATACACTTAATAATGAGGAGTGTTTGTGATGATATTGTGATGTAAATACACTTGTTTTTTGTTTGGTGTCAAACTTAATGTATAAAACTATACGTGCACAGTACTGTCTAGAGCAGGGTAAGTGGTTCCCGTCTGTTGAAATGCCTTCGCATTATTGTCTGTTTCAGTTGTAAAGTTAAAATTAAAACATAAAACCACTTAAATATGAATTTAAAGCAAATAGAAATAAAAATATCATCAATGTGTATAGGTGTGGATGTACTATCACGAATTATGTTATTGTATATCTTATTGTCTTGTCTGATTATATTGCCCTTTTCGAATATCTTATCTACACCCAATCACTAAACTTTTGTGTGATAAGTATTTGGAATTACACAATGCGTTTATTGTTGTTATGGAGTGTTTGTTGTTTTCCTTTTAATTATTTATTGTTATATTTATCTGTTACTGTAGTAGATATTTATTTTATTAATAAGTAGCATTAATTTCCGTTAGTTCTTGGAAATTTTACATATTCATGATATTTTTTGTATATTAATTTTATCAATTATATGTTATACAGATATATTGGTGTATTTAGACTTCTTATATAAAATTATTTTTGAAAAAAAAATCTAATAAGGAATCTATATCTAAGTCATTAACAGTATTTTTTATTATTTGCAGGTATGTGAAGGTCCAGTAAGATCAGCGAAGTTTGTTGCCAGGAAGAATTGGGTAGTAACAGCATCGGATGACAAGCAGATAACAGTGTTCGACTACAACACCCTCGAGAGGGTACACTCCTTTGAGGCGCACTCAGATTTTATCAGATGCATAGTTGTCCATCCTACACAGCCCTACCTTCTAAGTAGTGGTGGTAAGTTTGAGTGAAACTCTTATATCTGAATATTAAATTTCTACTGTCACAGATAAATTCTTACAGTATGAGCACAAATCATCGCCAGATGTTTTATACAATTTTCAAGAGCTGTCGCAGTGAGCTTAAGTGAAGTTGCAATGACATTTCATTCAAAAGTTTTGTAATACATGACATTTTTCTTAAGAAATCATGTAAAATGTACGTACATTTAAATTAGCTTAAAATCTTAAATTCGAAGTTGTTTTTACAATATCTGGAAGTAACGTGCATTTAAATTTAGAAATTCTGGATAACGTTTCCGTTCATACTGAAATTGGCTCCATAATATGTCTTTTTTGAAATTGCATTGTCTATGGCAAATGAATTTTCAATTATTTACAATTCTCCCACAAATAATAAAGTCTGCTCTTTATACTTCTATGTTTCTAACTTAACTTCTTATTCTTTCCAGATGACTTTCTAATCAAACTGTGGAACTGGGATAACAATTGGGCATGTCAACAAGTGTTCAAGGGTCACACACACTATGTTATGAACGTTGTCATAAACCCAAAAGACACTAACACATTTGCCAGTGGCAGTCTGGATAGTACGGTTAAGGTATGTTTATTTTTAATATTGTTCTTGCCTAATACTATAGAGAAAAGCATTTTAAAAGAATTAACTATACCGCTCTGCCGTGCAGTGGGTCCCGGGTTTGATTCTCGGTCAGACATATATCTGAATGATGAATTTAAATTTCTGTTCTGGGTCTGGGCGTTTGTGTGTTTGTTTTCGTGTGTCCATGGTACTTACGACACAGGTGAAAATCCTACTGTGGGGCTATGAGTGTAATAGTCTTTTTATTTAGGAATGCTTGCATTTGGAATAAAGATTTATGAATTACAGTGTTTTTCAAAATTTATTTGCTTTTTTGTAGGTATGGCAGCTAGACTCGTCAATACCAAACCTCACGCTAGAGGGCCACGATAAAGGCGTGAATAGTGTGGACTACTATCACGGCGGAGACAAGTCCTACATCGTCAGTGGTGGTGATGACCACCTAGTTAAAATATGGGATTACCAGAGCAAGACTTGTGTTCAAACATTAGAAGGTGAGACTATGTGACATTGATATTCTCGTTTCATTAAAATGAATACCTGCAAATCTGACATACTACCTTAAATTAAAAATTTTTAAAATAAAGTAACATGTAGACTATATTGAACATACGAGTACTATGTTAATATTCTAGACCTTTAAAATTATACATACTATCATCAGCATCAACCTATTATTGTGTTACTACTAAGCACGGGTCTCCTCTCAGTGAGAGGAATTTTAGGCTTTAGTCCACCGCGCTGGCCAAGTGCGAATTGGTAGACTTCACACACCTTAGAGAACTTTTTTTCTAAGAACTCTCAGATGTGCAGGTTTTCTTGCAACGTTTTTCTTCACCATAAAGAAGCGATAATTAATTTCTAATACGCACATAAATCAGAGATGCGTGTCCGGGATTTGAACCTCGGAACCCTCGATTGAGAGGCCAATTTTCAACCAGGCTATCACTGCTCATATTAATAGTCAGCAATAACCGACTAGTAGTTTCTAACATCAGAAATCAATGTCTTGTT
>DWPV01004798.1:0-13143 GCA_018251915.1 Urbanus proteus proteus
CAATACTGAACACTGATGTTATAAGGCAGAAATAGGTGTGGCGGTGGGGCCGCTGGAGGCGAACCACATAGAGTTCTACCACTATAATATTCTAAATAATATCATGTACAGATTTCCTCAGCTTCCGATTACTGCATTAACGTAACATGCATAGATAGATACTATATCATCATTATCAGATTTATCAGCCTATAGACTACTAACCCGAGCAAGAGCGGATTAGCGCAGATTTTGGTGCATCAATTCTTCATTAGTAAAGCAAATGACTTATAACAACTTATAGTCTTATACAGATGAGAAATGACAATTTATAATGCGGCCATTACTTAGAAAAACTAGTACAAAAATTTAAACCTAAACCCATGAAAAGCTTATCAATAAAATCCATCTGCTTCTTATGTTGAGAACTGTAAATTTTTATTGAGGCTGCCTCATAAAACCGCTACCACACTTCACTATACCATGTTTATTGGCGAATTCCGGCTGCAATAGGTAAACAATGGAAAAATTTTAGGACATTGCACAACTGTTTCAACTGTAACAGCGCGGAAGTCGAATAGTGATGTTAATTACGTGTTATATTTATACATTTTGTGAAAACAAAGAAAATATATTCATACCTATTAAATAGATTGACAATAGAATGGTAAAACTATAAATAACATTCTTAACTTATTCGATACTACGGGGATATATTAGTAAGCTTTCGACGCTTCTAGCTCTTAACAAGATTCCTTGTGATTTGTGTGTACAAGACAAGACCATATGACTCGCACTGTCAAAATTATCAGATCTCATGTAGAACTAAACTTCTACCTCTACAAGTCCTAACTTTACGAACTTCAACGGAATTTACAACGGAATCAAAATATATGTGTGGCTTGGCCATATAACTATTAAAATATTACTACAGCGAAAGAAACCAGGTAGTTATGAACTTTAACTGGCATCTCCTATATGGCTATTCAAACAACATAAATCAACTTTCTAGCATTGTTTTTTCCTCGGACTCTGCCGTTTATGTCCATATTGTTTTCATCGCAGAGTCGTTAACAATATTTATTGCTCGGCATGTTTATCACATAATCTTAATTAAGCCTGTAGTTAAGATTATTTTTATCTTGGAAAATTTGCACTTGCAAATGGCCGACCGAAGCGTCTTTGCCTGACCTGTTTGTGAGATCTCAAATATTAGCTTTGCGGCAACTGCAAACAATTTTATCCGAGTCCGTTTACTGCGCTCTATATGGACATTGCTTTAGCCGATAGTTTTTCCTGCGTCTCCACTCGTCTACAAAATTTTTATTTTTAAAACAAATCTATAGATAAAATTTAGCTTGGTTAGTTGTTTTTTTTTAAGAATTTAGTTACAAACGAGTATGCAGTCCATTACTTAAAAATTGTATATCTGTGCTTTTATGTGATTAAGAGATTTGATCGAGGCTCAATAACGCTAAGTTACGTTTTCCTTTAAGTGTTATTTATGCATATATTCATCATAATTCATATGTACTTCAATCGAATAGAAAAGTACACGCAAGCGACATTATATATAATTACAATGTTTTTCACCCCATCAATCACAGCCCAATCGCCTCTCCGTATTTTACTACACAATCTGATTTTGTTGAAGTTTCACGTACTTCAACTTTCCAAGGATAACTCCTAACTGTAACTCCTAACATGAAAAGTTGTCCAGTTGAATTCAAATTATACCTTTATATGGAACTTATATAGCATCTCTTTTGTGGGAGAAGACCCGTGCCAGGCCCGACCCAGCAGTGGGACATAAAAAGGGTTGCAAAAATGGAATTTATATATGTGCAGATACAATGTTGCTTACATAATGTACAATGTTGCAAAGACTAGGATATAAATTAGATAGCTAGGCAGTCTTGCTAAGTACTCGTACCTTTTTATCTATGTATGTTGGTAATGGTGACATTAACATGTAGTAAAGCGGTTTTCTAATTTTATTTTCAGTTTACTTGCAATTTATACCTGCTGTTTTATTTTTATTTTTTCATCTTGTACGTATAAATAGACGAAAACAAAATAAGTTAACAACTTTTTCTCTTTTATTTTGATAATCTGTTTTTTTTTTGTTATTTGGTATTAACGAACTTTGCATTGCCGATAAAAAGTCGAATTTCAACCATTGGACGAATATAATTTTTAAAATATTTCTGAAAGTAAAATTCTCGGAAATAATCTGACTTTGAAGTAAATAATTAAATGACTGTAATTTTTTTCTCGTAAAATATGACCACCTTCTCGCAAATGATAATGCATAAATTCATGAGTAGAATATGGATCACGCTGTGTGTTGACGTTTTTATATTTTAATATATTTTGCACGTGCAAGGTCAAATGATGCGTTTCGGATCTGTATCAAGATTTGCTTAAGATATATGTAAGTATATGTACATCGTTAGATTTTTATTTATTTGTCTGTTATCTTTAACATAAAGTTGGACTTATTGCGTCTTTTTATCGTTTCGGACGAATATACCTAAGTTCCTTCGTGAAATTTTTGCTAATCGATAATTTATCGATAAATCGATTTTGTAAACTTAAATGTAACATGTTACTTATACTTACTACACTTACGTTCTTTAGTATAAACATGTAATTATTTGTTTAATATGTAGACAGTTAGAAAAACTAACGAACTTTTTTGGTTCACTTTAGTATTCTAGGATTTAAACCTCAAAAAAATATACCGAAGAAAAAATACTCCTTTGAGGAGTACACGGTAAAAAACGTAAAACAATTTAGACCTTAATCAAAAATAGTTTCAAATATAGCAATATAGAGCCACTACTCCAAATAAATTCTTAAGGCCTCTTCTTCCAAATTTCGAGGAACACTAGACAGATCAAAATTATTAGTGACCTAGTGTGTAATCAGGTTACAGACGGGAATGCGGGATTCTTATTGACGCCTCCATTGAGCCATTAGCCTTGCGTGCTATTTAGGCGTTTCGCACTAACATTGTTTGCTTGCTTGTTATGATAAAAGGATAAAGTGAGTACATTATTCCTTTGATAACCAGTGTTCTTATATAGCGTGTTATAAAAAATAACGTAAGTTGTAAAATATTATTGAATATTTACTAGTTTAGCGGATCTGTCCGCGTGAGACTCGTTAACTATGTATTGATTCAGATGATAAACTATCTGTGTGCAAAACGTCATCCAAATTCGTTCAGTAGTTTTTGTGTAAAAGAGAAACAAACATCCGTTCATCTATACGTCCATCCTTTCAAACTTTTACATTTATAATATTAGTAACATTACACTAATTAGGTTAGAGACGGGAATACGGGTTTCTTACTGACGCCTTCATTGTGTGCCATTAGCCTTGCGTGCTATTTAGGCGTTTCGCACTAACGTTGTTTGTTTGCTTGTTAACTCACATTATCCTTTTGATAACCCTCGATGTTTGTGGTCCAATAAAAATGGCAACACATAGGGTATTGTTAAATATATGTGAGCAATTATTATTGAAAAACTATGAAACTATTTCAGGTTGTGGTTCTGGTCTAGGCACTTGTGTGGTCATCTTTGATACAGGTCTTAGTACGGGCTGTAAGCGTGGAAAATGATATTCATGAAGTATACTAAATACTTATAAAATATATGTAGTAAATATATAGGTGCATACTGTATACGACTATGTGACCTAATAAAAAGTCCTTCGAAAAATTAAACATCCTGTGTAATATTTTTTAACATACAAAATCCACACGAACACATACATGGAATTTGTTAAAAAAACATAGGCATTTAAATTCTTACCATAATTGTCTTAATGCAATGTCCACTCCCTTTTAAAGACAACGCCATTCAAATCGCAAACCACTTACACATAACATTAAATATATTTAATTCATAAATATTAACTTAACGTCTTGTGAATTTAACTTTTTAACTGCCTGTTACTGTGGCAGGAACCTTGTAACAATAAACCAGTTACGAGCTTTTAAAGTTCTTAAGCGTCTTGATATTATCTGTTTGCAAAACCAGTCTCAGAATAAAATATGTTATTTTAAGATTGAAGTTGCAAGCGAGCATGTCGTCCACCTGATGGTACATGGTCACTTTTGTCCGTGGATGTCCGTAAGCATCTATATAAAATTAATGTATAACAACAGTTCTATCTGGAGACAATCATAGATGCCACAACCTCCTTCTACCAAACCGCAAGAATAGAATAGAATAGAATAGAAATACTCTTTATTGCACACAAAATATATAGGAACATAACATACATTAAATATAATTATATGAGACGTATGCAATAGCAATGCAAGAACTAGATATTTCGTTGGTACCTACCTGGTCGAATCCTTCTTGTTTTTTCTGGCAGCAACGGTTAATCTGCTTTAAAAGGAAGCCTCAAATGACTGATAGAATAGCTATAATTATCGCATGCTTCTAGGTTATGATCCAGCTTAATCTCCAGAAGTTAATGCATTATCTTAGACACGAATGTAAAGCTATTTAACTGTAGGTAGAAATGAATCGTGTCAAAGATTCGTATGTGTTGGTACCGAAACCGCTTAACCGTTTTCAAAGATATATGATTGAGTCCAACTTAAATAATGAAAGAAAATTGTTTTTGTTTTCGATCTGATAGGTCGTTTCGTTACAAGATTTATTGTGGTAGTTCATCTGCCTGGGCTTACTTTTTTATAGGTATACGTATTCCTGCCTGCACACATCCTGATTTTAATTGGTTAGTTACATAAAAACTAACATAAAACGTGAATTTTGCTTAAGACAACAAAATTTCACAGTAGTTTCGCGTTCAATTTGGTACTCGCTAAAACCGAACGCAAGCAGGCTGAAGGCCCGAGACTTGTGAATTAGTGCACAGACTACGCAAGTGGGTCGATCGATAGCGCACTCTTAATTGCGATAAAACAGCCTCCGTATCAGATCATTAATTCTTTAATTATCGCGCCGGTCGTACATCAAACGCGCCGCGACATTGCGGTGAATATAAGATTCTTCTAGAGTAAATAGCTTAAGGCCACACATGTAGCTGTAATGTATGGTAAATAGTTATGTCGTTGCTTTTTAATATTATGGTCTGAAGTTGCAAATGATCATGCAATTCACCTTATGATAAGTGCATGGTACACGGATGTTTGTGATCAACTTCAAAAAGACTCCTGGATTTTGTAACAACGTCCCATATAAGCGAGTCTTTCTTGCCACGCCCTTCAAACGAGAATTAGTAACCGGAGTTTAATCAAAGCGCTATTTAGATTTTACTGATTCTGTAATAGTAACCAGTCGGTGTGGAATATATTCTACATTAATATTTGAATTATAATGCACAGCCTATTTATGTCAAAACAAAAAAATAGATAAATAAGCATATTAAATTTTGTAAAAAATATATAAAAACAAATTAAGTAGATACTTTACAGTATGTTTTTTCAAACTACCGACATTTCGCAAGGTTTCCGTTATGGAGCAGAAACGGCAAAGAAGATTAACGTATTTAGTAATATATCACTTAGAGTTATCTTTTCCTATAGGTATGCAGGTACACGAAAAATGACATACACACTTGCACAGTGTGTGAACAGTCAACAAGGCTTACATAACAGATTGAAGGTTGCACAAAGATTTTTTGCATCTTAGTGCAAAATGTTGCACGAACTAAAATAGCAGCTACAATGTCTTCAAAGTGATATAACGTTATAATATTAACCGACTTCCTTTTATATTTATAGTTAATTTAGTAGTTATTGTAGTCGAATTATAAGAAATAGTTCAAAATAATTAAGGAGCGCCGTGATGAAATTTTTGGGTCCTGCCATAAAATATTGAAAGCTGCCAACATATTAATATATGTCTGCAATAATATTATATGTATTGCCGTTATACTAAACTGCCTCTACGTTCATTCGTATTATAATAAGCGTATCATAAATAAATGTATGTACTTAAAATGTTTCTTACTAAGATAAATAATTAAATTCATAGGTTACGCCGATTACGTAGAGTCAATAACATTACGTACTGTCTATATCGAATGTGTTACTTTCACTTTATGCTACGCCCACATAATTGTGGATACATCACATTTGTAAAGCATAAATCACAAGCATTTTGGACGTTACCACAAATTGTTCGTTGTTGAAATATTGTTTGTATCGATTTATGCGCCATTGCTTCGACTACGGTGGTCCCACCGCCTCGTCTATAAGGTAGTGTAACTTTGTTGTAATCTGGTCTAAAAGAAAGTAAAGGGGACGGAAGAAAGGTGGACGAACTTGTATAAAATTTGTGATCACACAAAAAACATTTTTTAGTAAAATGTGGCCGAGACAAGACCATATAGTTATACTTACTGTCAAAAAGTTATCAGATCTGATGTAGAATCAAGCTTCTAAATCTACATGTCCCAACTCTGTAAGCTTAGCTCCACAACCTCTACATCTTAATAAAAATATGTGGCTTAACTTTTTATTGTGTTAGCAATAGGCATTACTTATTCTCTCTTGCTATGACGACTCACTTACTATTATCAAGTTGTTCACTATTATAATGAATATCATATAAATATTTATCAAACTATGCAATCTTGTCCAATTCCATCTTAAAGATAACGTATTCGAATAGTTCTTCAAACGTCGCCGCTTCGTATCGCCGACGAATGCGATGCCGACAAATTGTTATTGAGTCAAACGGTCGCGATACGTGCCGATATCGGGTTAGGGGTCAGCGAAGCCTTTATCGACTGCACTTACAACCCGATTACTAAGTTAACCAACATTAATTATGCATATTTGTTTTTATTTATTACTTAAAGATGCTTTGACTCCGGCGGTACAACCGATATTGCTTATTCTGCCTAATAGCAGTGATGAGCGCTGTTGTGTACTGGTTTGAAGCGTGTGGTAAAGAAGACATATATACGTGAGGCGTTTAAATTTAACACGAATGTAACAAGTCATCCGTGGTTTGAGCTTTTTTGATTTGGTAGATTATCTCCTGGGCCAATAGCCATTAAGTGGATTGTACGCTTATTTGCTACTTAAACACAAATTTTAATTTCTTTTCTTTTATTTCAAATATAAATCATAATATCTTGTTAATAATCCGGTAGTTTTTACAAGACAGCATATTAAGACGTTGCATGTATATTTTGACAAAATAGACGGTAATATGTTAATTACATCTAATATTTATGAAGCCATTTAAGCTTGAAGGTAAAGTAAACGTTGGAAATAGCGCAATTGAAAATCTTGCTCATATTTGGAATTCGACAAAATATTCCGTTAATAACAACCTTTCAATATTTGAGCTTGATTTATGATTCGTAGCGATTATGTATTTAATACAGATCGCTAACCAAAACTTAATATAATAATAGGTGTAACATAAAATAATAGAAATACATAATTATACTTGGAGAGCTTTTTCTTCGGTTTCAAAAATTCTTCAATATAACATTTTAGATAACTTCAGTGATTTAGGATAGTTATTATTGCCATTATCACCTTATTTCTGTTCTGCTGGTCTTCAATAGTGCCATCTTAAAGGTGGAACCTTGAATCGTTCAACTCTGGAGGCACTTTCGCCAATTCGCCACGCCCACCTATTTACATCATCTATTTCTGCCTAGTAACCGCAGTGAAAAGTGTTATTCTGTTTGAAGGGTGTTAAGAGAGACATATTGAGTTATCGGGAGGTTTCTAAATTAGTCTTTAAAGTTTAAAAAAAAGTATATGGACATTGAACATACCTTTTAAATATCCTAAAACTTCAACCAGGGAAATAACCCTAGGAACTTTTGTACAGGGATGGTATGATCAAGTTACAATGCGTAAAGAAAACAGACCTTGCCCCATTTTCTTTCATTAGTGAAAACGGTAGACAAAGATCGCAAAAAACTATTAAGTGAAACGAGGTCGATTCTATTACGGATAAGATATATTGCCAGAACGTTATGTTATGACGATCCTAATTCATTTCGATTTCCTCTGGGAAAGTGCCATTCCGCCTAATTAATAATGGGCGCGCTATTTGCCGTAGTAATTATATTGGTCAACTGTTCTATGCAAATTGGTTAAATAATTGGTTTTATGACTGATACATACGTTTGTTAGGACATAATGACATACATAGTTATAAGTAAAATGGTAGCAAAATAACATACAGTGAGTCGATGTTAGGGGCTGTTACCTCAAATGAATTTTAAACTGCATATTTTTACATTTTAGTAGTTTCGTACTAACATCAACATAGGGACGATACGATATTTCTTTCGTAATAGAACCTTCGGGGGTATTTGTAATTTTTATTACTTTTATTCTATCATGAAATAATAAAACGAATTAAATAAAATTTCCTAGATTTTTCTCGAACAAACCTATTTTCGAAACATCCTTGTATAATCTCCTCCTATATCTGTATTGACAAGGCGGGAAATGGGTTACAAGACTTACGAGGGTAAGATATGTCCAGGAATAGGCAAACGTTCCATCTCACATTTATCAGATATCTTACGAGATCTTAGCTCGCACATTTAAATAAAATTTTATTGTTCTAAGTTACATACCTACTCAGTTGAAATCATAAATTAATGCTTCAAAATTATATGTATTTGTAGATCATAATCCTTGAAGAATACCGTTCTCAGGCCACTGCGAGATTAAGGCACGAGTCTGGGGTTAAAGTAATAAAAAAGCGGAATAAAAGGCTTTATACGAATAAGTTTTACGGTTAGAAAACTCATATAGTAAAAGCTCTTTTGAAAAGAATAAAATTAAAACGCAACATTATATGGTAAGCGTCTTTTTATTATACTAATTAACAGACATTAAGTTATATTAACTCCAAAATTATGTTTAAAATTAAATAAAATGTTACAATTAAAATAAGTTAAAAAGGGTTAAAACTACATAACTATTTTTAAAATTACATATAAAAACTGCATCCAAATTAACGTTTATCCATTTTGGCAGGCATTTCGAATTTGGTAGTAAAATTTACATTTCTGGCAAGCGTTTAAAAACAAGCCCATTTAAAACATTTATTAAACCTTTCGACGCAAGGGCTTTGAATGGAATTAGCTTAATCTAGGTAACTAAAGGTGATCTTTTTGCACGTGCACCCACAAATAACGTTAAAGCATACGTGATCGAACTTAAAACCCGATAAGCATTTAATTGAGTTAGGATTTATTGATATACGAACTTGGGTCTTCGGTGCAGGCAGTTTGTCAATCACCCGTCAAGTATTAGGGCCAGCATCAATTATATATCAACTATAAATCCTCACATATTTACCCAGAGAATTTATTATCTCAGGTCCGCAACTCAATCCCGTTTTCATGAATGTTTATGAGTCTGTATATATGCGAAGTATAAACAGCGAGTGGAGCGTATATGACTTTAACGTTTCAATAAAAGACACTTCAGGGAAAACACATTATGTTTAATGAACATTTTATGTGCTAACTGAACCTATATGAGTAGAAAATTGTATTGAGATATATGTGTATTGTCATAATATGAATGAGAAACGACTCTATGTAAAATTTATCTATCCAGTTTTTCGTAATTATAACGTCTCATTTTTTTATTTTTGACGATCGCAGACCCCTGTAAGTATTGAAAACTTGGACTTAAAATGACGTGGAGTCAAATCGCTCACAAATCCGTTATTATGTTACGCAATAATTAACGGACATAAACTTATTAAACTTAATCTTTAGGGAGCAACGTACTAACGCGTCTGTGGCTCACATAACTATAGTAGCACTTCATATGTAGTGACAATAAAATACAATAAGTTAATTTTACAAAACTACACAGTACAAGCGCATGTGAAATATCTTCCTAAAGTTTCGAAAGTTAACGCCAAGTCTATGTAAATAGTAAGATATAATGAAGTTAAAGCAACAGTTATTGAATGAGCCTACACATACGTGCGGCTCCGAAAGCCTTGATAAATCTGAATGGCGCACACCTACTCTGTCTCAATGTGACTTTAACTGTAAGAGCCTATTCACACGTCCCTTACCGTTGATTTTGGAAATGCATGGGTTTATTCACACAGACCATTTTGCTGTCCAAATCAATAGTGGGAAATTGTGGACGATACCGACCACATGGCGACTACAACGCAAATAACTATAAGAGACTCACAAACATGAGATGCCGGCCATTCTATCACAAACGCACATTTTTGCTGTTATCATTTTTGTTGTACGCATCTATAGCGATTGTATTCACGTAACCACTATTTGTTATATTTGCCGTGGTCGTGTAGTATGGTTGTGGTATGTGTGAATAGGTACTAACTGTATAGAATATAATTGTATATAATTATGCGGTCATATGTGCATAGATTTGTAATATTAACTTGGAATGATGCGGTGATGTCAATTAAGATTATTATTGAATTACCATATGAATTTATTTGTTTTGTTTTAGATAAACAAATCGACCACTTTGACCATAAAAACACATTAGTTTCTTCGTAAATAAATTATATGTATCTCCATAATATTTTAATGCGTTCTCTCAAAATTGTCTTAAATATTTTTATATTCCACTTTTAATCTTTTAATTGATAAATACATCACCCATTTTACAAAAGACATTAACGTTATAACGATGTGACGGGATGAGATTAATTAGCGAAGAAAAAGCGAAAAACAGTCCACGGGACGGAAAACTGGTGTTATGTAGAACAGAAATAACGGGCCTTGAGCTATTATTTAATTTTAATGTGTATTGGGTGTGAACATCCACGGTACACACGTGTGCATGACGTGCTTCCAAATGATATAAAAACTTCATTTTGTGTCATAAATTAGTATTGACTGAAACTCCGGACGGAGATAAAGTCTGCAGTTGTGACGCTTTCTAAATTCAAATTTCCCATGATTGTTTGTTTTTTTTTTGGAACGCTATTAGAGGAAAAGTATTGGCGTTACGGAAACGGTTACGCTGGGATGATACGAAAATGGTTACGTTACAATTTAAATATTTAGTCTTACCGATTTATAGGTAGGTATCATTATTTACGAGTATGTTATGACATTTTTAATTAAAAATAACATTTATAATTACCTCTATTATTATTTCACAATAATATTGCAATTTAACATTGAAGTAAGTCAATCTAGGTAATTTAATAAGTGTTCAATATAAAGTTGAAATTTCTCAGACACTAATAAATGTTATTCATAAACTGAGTACTTATAGGCACCAGAATATAAATTAGTTAGAAAAGGCACTCCCTGTAATTATCTTCGGAATTTTAATCCAATAGTGCCTGTGATATTTTATCGTCTATTGATAGAGGAGGCGTAGGCGAAGGCACATTTTTCTCCCCTGCGGACTGATTTTAGTAACGTTATACTTAAGTGATAGTATTGAATAACGTTTCTTGGGGTAAACATTTCGATGGCTCACAAGTACATTATCGTATGCCTAAAAAGTCAATTTTACAGGGGAGCAGTTTAGAGATATTTTCAAATATTAATAAATTGTTTTTTATCTTTAGGTACATATAAGGCAAATAGAACAAAAACATTATTAAAGGAAAGAATATATTAAAAAAATAATATTGAAGGTATGTTGCATGAAAATACATATCTTTAAACTCTCCTGTAAAACGGACTTTTTAAAGATAGGTACGATAGTTTACTTGGGAGCCATCGATTTTTTTTCGTTTTAAACACTAGTGTCCACACCAATTTGTGTAAGTACTACTTGCTATGTAACGTTGGTCTTGAAAACCAGTACAGTCCATCTCTGCTGGATATCGTCGACGGCAATCAAAATAAACTAAATCCAGGAGTCAAGCAGCAAAGTGTTCTTGTATATTATCAACTATATCAGTGTACATGTATCAGTGATAGGATTATTTTATTTTATTTCGAGTTGATTAAAAAATTCTATTCAGTATAGGAGGCTACTAGCATCAGACGAACTTTGGGCTCGTGTCTTTTTTCCTTTTTTCATTAAGCAGTAACGTAAAATACCTTGTTTCTTTCCGATATTACGTAAGTTTTTTCTTACGCACCGAAATTTTATCGTCTCCTAAGTAAATATACTATTATGTTTATTTACTTTCCGATAATGTGCCTAATATATCGTTTGAATTATTATTACTAAAGTCTGGCAGTATTGGTCCGATAATCGTAAAATTCGGCAGATTTTCGCCGGACGTTACACATTTTGGCACAGTTCCAATTAGTTAAGGTGTGAAATAACAGAATGTTGGATTAGAAGGCAGTGAAATGAATTATAATATACGAAACGCAAAGAATATAAATCATTTTTACATGCCTACCGAGACGAATTGGAAATAATCACCTATTTGTTTAGATTGGAAACGGTGCTCGTTCTAAGTGCCTCTACATACGTTATATTACTAATTAGATGTGCAAATAAATTAAAGATTTTTTTACTTACCAAATTATGACGCGTTGTTTATATGATGTATAGTATTAAATCTTTTTAGGTTTAACCTTACCTGTTGTTGTTATATTTTACCATTGAGATAAATTTATTAGATAGTGCTTATAAGTATATTTATCTCATTCTTTGCTCAAGTTAGAAGTCGGAAACGATAACATATATAGAAATATTTGGTTAACGAAATCATAGTATGTGAGATAAAAATACAACTAGAAAATGATGTAAGAGTGATTTATCAGTGGATAACAAGCGATAAATTTCCGGGCGTCGTGGCCTCGTGTGTCAAAATTCTTAATTCACTATGAAATCCATTAACAATCGAATGCAAATTAATAAAACAATTAATATACGAACTTGTTTGGATATTGTTTGTTATGATTGTTTATTGAATCGAATTTGAAGGTGGTAGAACTTAATCGCCACACCTATCATTTTTATATTGTCTGGTAAAGAATAGCGGTGCAAGCTACTGTTTACTAATTGTAGTAAAAAATATACTTTTGTTAGGTATTCCAACTTAGTCCTCTGGATAAACTCATTTGTTTATTATTTATTAATCTCTATTGTGTTTAAAGATATTATTAATACATGAGAAGAATATGTATTTATTATAAGTATATTGTCCTTATACCATCGTTTGTTGTTATATTATCTTGTTTTATTTTATGTGGGTGAATAAAAAC
>DWPV01004799.1:0-13141 GCA_018251915.1 Urbanus proteus proteus
TATATGTGTTATATAATTTGAGGGTATGAAAATGAACTTGAGATCACAGATTATGTAAACTCTTCTGTCTCTTATTTTACAAAAGTAAAAGTAGGCTAAAAATATAGTGATGTTCTGTCAAAGTTACCCCGATTGACTGTACGCTTGTTGATTGATACAAGGACCACGGTACATACCACCACAATTGTTAGTCTCCCTACAATGATTTTCAATAGTATTAATTAAAATTGTTAACAAGTGTTGTAAGTTTTACGGAGAGGTAACAAAATGAAAATAACTTGTGGATTCTAGTTAAAACTTAGTAATATACTAGTTACTTGGGCCGAAGAATAAGTAAGGTCATAATATCTTCATAATTGTTGTTGGGTAGTAACAAGAGTTTAGCATATCAAGGGTTATTAATTCACAAACTGTAATCATAATAGACATACAAATTCAATAAAATACAATACATACCATGCCCATAGAAAACCATACACTTACGTCGCTTTATTTTACCACATTACAAAAGTTTTACAATACAACAATACTTCAGATGAGTTTGTAATTGTTTTCTTTCTGATATATGAAACAGGTCACTGGTAATTTTTTACGAAATTATTTATTTAATCAATTAGACTTGTAGGTTATTGTACTTTTTCGTCTGCAGTTGTTTAAATTCTGTAATTGTTATCTTTAGTCTATTGTATTCAATGTTTAAAGGTATTGCTCTACCATGAGCGGGTGAGCAATAAACTATTTCCTCGCTTAAACAATCAACGTAATTGTAGTCATTACCTTAATAATTGCAAATTATAAATATTCACAGTAGCTACCTTATACTTTACAAAAATATTTCTTCGCAATTTTTATTACATGTGTGCTGTGGTCTTGTGTTATAATACTAATGCATACGAGTATGCTGTCCATCTGATGGTAAGTGGTCAGTGGCACCCATAGATATCTATAATCAACCCTAGATACATAAGCCACTACTACTACTAACCCTGAGGACTGAGCTGGAACGCCTCGGATAAGTATGTATTCCTTACCACACCCTTCAAATCATAACATAGCGCTAAACACTGCTGATATTTGGCAAAAATAGGTATCGACGTGGTGCCTCCGTAGTTAAACTACAAAGGCCTCTACCACCTATAAAACTGACTGAACTGATTTGGACCTAACCTTTGCCGGAGAACAGCGTGTCTGTAGCTGGCGTAGGAGCGTTTTATCTAATTTGCTTTAAAATAGCAAACTTTGTCACTTCATAATAATATTTATTCGCGAATTAGGCACTCGTTGCTACCCAATGGTTAAACTAGTCCCTTATTTTACAGTTACTCACTGTGCAATAAATTTAAATTAATTATTCTACTTTCTTAACACATGCATACCTACTAGTCTACCTGAGTTTCGATAAAAGGTATTTATTTCAGTCGTACCTATCACTATCAATAAATAGCATAAAACAAAGTCGCTTTCCGTTGTCGGTCCCTATGTATGCTTAGATCTTTAAAACTCGCACGCAAAAACGAAACGAAGTTTATGCGGTTTATGGGCGGCAGTGGCTACTTATCGTCAGGTGGACTGCATGCTCATTTGTTATTTCCATCTTGTAAAAAAATGTGTACCTAAAACATAATTTATTATCACACATATTTTATACACAAATCTTAATTCAAGAATGTGAATAACCCGAATAACTAAAGTAGTTAACTATACCTACGTGATACAGTTATATTAGTAAAACACATCGAGTCTCCATTTGCCTAAGGTCAATGTATTAGCGGCTATTGTTGACGCTTGTAGGGCAGTCGATAAATCGATTAGTAATCGATGACTTTATGCGATTTTGCGATTGTGGTATTGTTTATGAACTTTATTTATTGATCTTTTTATGGACATAAAAAAGCAAACTAGGCACTCCACCGTGTGTTGCTATCTAAAACTAAAAAATCGAAATAGTAGTCTTCTAACTATAAATTAGTCAGACTTTTGATTTGCTGAACGTAGGCCTCCCTTAATTTACGTCACCTGTTCAAGTCAATTTCTAGTCATCTGTTCATCTAGTCAGGTAGTGACATCCTGTCCTATTCTTCTTGCCTTAAGATGATCTGAGATCTCCTTCACCATACAAATCCGTAGCAATGTTTTATTATTGTTACCACACAGATATTAGCATAACGGTTCATACCATCATACCACCTTCAAGCTGAAATCCCTCTAACATCTTTAAAAGTAGCACATTAATGGTCCAGCCAATATATTAACTGTTATGCAAACAATAAGGAAGATTAAAGGAAAACAAACTTGCACATAGTACTCAAATATCACGTACCTACTTTTAATGGTTACACATACACTCAGCTCGTAAAGTGCTCGCTTCCTTATTAGTTTTATGAAAACTTCATTGCATTTGTATTAACGCATAACCATTCACTGACGTTGGTGACGAAGATAAATGATAACTAGAACTGGTCGCCCACATTAAGTATAGGTTTGTAGTATTGTATGAATACTGGAAATGACTTTTGGTCGTAAATTGTATAGGTTCTTTGTTAGTGATTGTTTATGTCTAACTCAATCATCAATGGTATGATGATTGTAATGGTAGTAGTAATTAATAAAAAACAATACATGTTCATAGATTTCGTACGATAAAAGCTATTATTTTCGTAATCATTATCAGTACATCATGAATAATGTCTAGTAGTAGAATTATAAAGTTCTACAACTATCTATAGGAGAGAATGGTAGGAAATATACATCATGTTAGTGAAGTAGATCATCAATCAATATGAATATCTATTCATATTTCCAATAGACAATTACGTACCTCTTTCATAAAGCTACATTAATATAAAAAAAAGTTATATCACTTCTAAAAGATATTGTGAGTCGTAGAACTCTAAATACAAATGACAATTACGAAAGAAATAACAAGAACAAATTGAAAATGAAATTACAATTCTAACGGTGCATTTTATCGATATTTTATTCACACGTTATCGTAGTAAAGTCTCAGCGAACTATTTATTTGCTTGTATGGTAAACGTTCTTCAACTATAAATTGGATACATAACGAAGCCTTATAAATACGAGTATATATAGCGTGCTTATATATTTTTGTATATCATAGACGCATGAAATGTAAATATTTGTAATTAACCCCAGATATGATCACGGTCATATCTGGGGTTGACCACAGATGCGTTGCTATCCCCTGAGGACGGAGATACAACACCTCCCGCAGTGCTTAACACTTTTGTTGTAAGGCAGAAATATGTGTGGCGGTGGTGCCGCCGGAGTCGAACTACATGGGGTTCTACCACCTTCAAAACTTCTCTGAACTAGATCACTATCTATCCCAAAGTAAAACATGAGATCTGCCACAGGTACAATGAAAGGGGAGATTGTAGATTGTGATTAATCCCAAAAAAATAAAGTTCAGTCGTCTGAAAACCAAAACATAACGCTTTGCAATCCTGAAGATAGAACAAACCCGAGATCGATTTCATGCGCCTTCACTACTTCCCCATGACGACGTACTATAAACGTTTCATGACATACCTACACTTCTTCCTTCCCTTTAGAAATAAGTAACTATAGATATACATTGAGTTCACTTTATTAGGTGCAAAATTTACTACGCAAACCCAATAACAGAATTTTATAAAAAACAGATTCCAAACATTGCAATAACAGACTATCTCTGGTTTCAATGGGCGCTTGATCTATACAATAACTACACGTAGACAAGCTTAGTACCAACTTCTAGCTGATACTGGTATAAACTACTAATGATTACGGAAATCGCTCCAGTTGTCATCTGACACTACATCAATGTCATGACCGCGACCCGCTGAGGTTTATTCACTCTGATCTTATTACCTGAATTCAGTTACAATAAACATCTGGTATAAACTACACTAGTTACTCATACTTTACACACTATGTATACTATACTACACTATACACTACATAGTATAAAACAAAGTCGCTTTCCGCTGTCCCTATGTATGCTTAGATCTTGTAGGAATATGCTTAGATCTTTAAAACTACGCAACGAAAGTTGATGCCGATTTTTAATAGATAAAGTGATTCAAGAAGAAGATTTATATGTAATTTAACGCGTGCGAACCTACGGGCAATAGCTATTTACAAATATTACAAAAATATTCATTATTACAATATACTTTTCTCACTGAAACTTGATTGTATAGTTTGTAAATTAATCAATCTGAATTAAAATTAAAATGATTATAACACTAAATATTTTAAAGTGAACATCAAAGATATTAAATATAAAGCTCAGATGAATATTGTTTGTCAATATGATTTCAGAAATGCAAAGTTTTTGAAAAAAAAGAATGAGTAATGAGGTACATAATATTGTACCTTTGTCCTCCAATAACTCTACTCTTGTTGTGACTTGGCTTTTTAATGTGAATAAAACATTTGTGACATTATAACTGGATCAAGAAGTTGAATGGTTAACATTTTAATTTTTAAGTAATAAAATCATATAAGTAAGTAACTACTTATATACGTACATACTACGTATGGCTTTTCGAACACGAGTATATTTCTTATATTGCCCGATACATATCACCTGAAATAATATTAAAAAGTCATGACTGCATTGTATTTTAATAAAGACTTACGTCATGTTGAAAATTTTAATCATTACTCATACTTATGACTAAATTTTTATAATAAATACGTAATAGTAGGCAATATAATAGATATAGGGTACAGTTGTACTAAAATTGTGATAGTAAGAGTACGTATACTCTGCCAGTCTAACGGTCAAAAGATAAACTTTGAACAGATACTCATACTAAGAATAAAGAAAACTACAGAAAAAGTAAACAAACAAACAGATGGAATATATATACTGTAAAATGGATGGAATAAATATGGTAAAAGAGGTAAAAATGTACTCTAAAGGCCTACATACAACACTGGATGCTAATGTAGGTACTGAAGAAGAAAGGAAAAGTTGTGAACAAAATACTTTTCGGAAAAGAAGAATAAGAAGTGAAGAAATATCCTTTAATGATAACCATCTTTTAAGTGAAGAATAATTAATAAAAGCAGCAAAATTCTGTTTGAGATGTTAACTGATTGCAAAGGTGCTAAATTGTCGAAAAAGAATCTCTAGGTTCGATGGTTGGATGAATCGATGAATAATTAATTAAATTGAGGAAGATGGATAACCATTTTATGCAGAATAATAGTGGCATCGGGATATTCCCAAAAAATTTCCACGAATAATACGCGTTAGAGTAATCAAATGATGCCTAATCGCCTCGATTGCCCATATTATTATAATAGCGTCTTATCACGATTTCTTACATTCCTCAGATAATAACAAAAATATCATTTTATTACGCCGGCGCCACACCCGCTGTTAACTGATATCTACAATTCAGTAAATTTTGAAAAAGTAGGTATGTTCGTATCATTGCATTTTTCTTATATCTTTGGTATGGCGCCTATTGCGTTTATGCGATTTTTTATCGAATAGTGTCACCATGATTTACGCGTGACAAGTTGACAAGCTTGACTGGTTCATCTTCAATGAAGAAACGCAGAGAAAGCATACACACTTCACTCCTAAAAGAGCATTTCAACTAACTTTTAATTATTTTTCTGTTTCACTTCTTCACCTTCGACTTCGAACCATCACTGTTCCGTAGAAAAGTATGATTCTATTCTCGTAAAGAAGAGAGTTTTGACCGTTTACCATGTTGTCTGACTTCATAAAAATCGATTCCTTAAAATCAGTCCAAAAATGCATTGAAATTCGTCTAATTTGCCAGTTTTATCGCTTTGCGGTTTGGCTGGTGCTGATAAATATGTAACCTAATTAGTCGTAATCCAACAGCTTATTATAAAATACTTAAGATATAAAATATCTAGCCCAAGTAATTACAAGTGGTTTCCTGACACAAGTGGTAGATCAAGTAGTCGGCAAGTTTTATATAGCAAAACATATTAACACTAGAGTTTCTTTAAGAAATAAGGAAACAATATACTTTACGCACTTATGCAGCACTCAAGGTTAAGGCCTTTGAGGGACGTCCCTGGTATCAGTTGGCAACTAGTACCATTTGATACACACGTAGTTAAAATTTATACATAATTTCGTATATAATGTATAAATAAATTAGATTACGATATGACTTTATGATTACTAATATTATGACAGGAAATATTTTTGGGTAATTTTAATTGTAAATTTTATTGTTCTTAATAATAAAGGATAATTCGTTTTATAGAAAACATTCGCTACACCTTTCTAAGATAAAGTGTCAGTTTGCAATAACTCTAATCTTTTTTCCCTGGGATTTGCAGAAAACTTTTGATACTGGTAGCTTTGTACACTTCGGATGTACATACATATTATTATGCCTTAAGAAAGCAATGTTATGCGCTAGGGTGTTCTCGATTGAATCCGAGGTGTACGAGTTTTTCAATAAACCACAGTAACAATTTTAAGTAAACCACAAATAACAATTAGAAGTATATGCATAGTTGCTTATATTTTAATGCTTGTACGAGTATTTTTAAAATATTATGTTGTCATTAACGTATGCCTAATATGCTCATAACAACTCAGTCAATTGTATACTCCCTTCCAAATACAAACATATCATCGTACGCATACAAATATGGTTACTCAGTGGCTAAAAGTCAACTAAGAGTTACATCATCAGTGCAAACTTGGGGGCCAGAGAAAGCAATATATCAAATACTCATCCGAGTTGTAAAGGAATTAATCAGTCGCATCTCTTCTTGTGTCGCAATAAACCATAGACGAAGGTAATAAATAGACCTGTAATTAAACATACTTTCACGTATAAGTTACATCAGACATATATGTAGGTCTTTTATGAAATCACACCTGCTAATATTATTAGGCTAATTATTTGAAGCGCTTATCTAGAGCTACTATTGGACTTGGGTAATAAGCTTATAGACTGAATGAACTGTGCTTAAAATAGTTCTTTATCTCGAACACAGAGCGGATTTCACAGACTAATCAGTATCTAAGACTGTTACTTATTAGGAGTCTATTTTAATACTTCGTTCATGTGATAATGTACTAAGGAAATCGAGAGTCTCGTGTTTAAATTTAACTTACAATATGAATAGCACTTTCAACATTTTCTCAATTATAAGACTTTAAATATCGATACCATATAAATTTTTATTCGGTTTGTATCGGTATTTTTATCATTTAATTAATATGATTATGATTTCCATGATATAATATCATAATGAAATTCATCATTAAAATAAAAATAATTATTAAAAAAAGTATATTGGAGAATAAAAATTTTACGTCAGAAGAACGTACGCGGGTGTCCTGTCCCAATGTTAACATTCCACAACAATGTTTGATGAAGCCCTTATCGTTGGCAAACAGGAAATGGATCCAATAGCATTCGACCGCAAGGTGTCTGGGCAAATGTTTTACATAAACCATTGCCTGCTCAATTGTTTGAACAAAGGTTTTACCAAATATTGGGACGACACGGTGCTCTTTGAATCCGAGACCTGTCTTTATAAACAGAATTTTGTTTTCGGTAAACATCACTCATTCAAGATGCTCACGATGCGGAGAGTATTTTACGTAATATAACGGTGGAAGGCAATAGGTAGGTAATAATAAATACTGTATAAATAAGGAAGAAATGCCCATAAATTTCTTGTAGATCGTGGAAAGCCAGCCATATTTATACCCCTTTGTTCTTTACTCGATGACGCAAGCGCACTGTCGACATGGCCCACAAATATCGAAATAGGACAAGATTATGAATAAGCCGGCACAACCGTTACCGATGACCAGAAGCCAATAAAGTAGCTGAGGGCTAATCGAAAACCCGTACCCACAAACGAAGGAATGTTCATTCGAGCCCAGTTTATTCCTAAAATCTCACCACTACCAGATAAACTTCAGACCAACGATAAATTTAGCTAAGCTCGCAGTGAACTTTATACAAATAGCAGTAGATTAGACTTTAACTTATTATAGCACCTTATAACAGTAAAGTTTGTCAAAGAATACGCTCACTGAATTGACAGGACATTGAGTTGTCAGGAATACATTTGAGTATCGAAGTGCTTATGAAACTAGTTATAAATACAATCAGGCGGTAATATAAACCTTGTCAGCTTAGCAATAAGATATGACGCGACGTTTAATTTATTAAGTGCGCTGGTCCGAACGAAACCAAATATTGTCAATTTTAAGTTAATTAATGCATTTTTGAATATAATTTAAGTTAAGGATATTATAATGTTGCAAGGAACTCGTTTTCAAATGGGTCAAATGTCGAAAATATTTAACGTAGTAAAAGATTTATTGAAATTGAATCTTTCCTTCCGTTTCTAGCTTTGATATTTACAAATATGTTCATTTGCTTTAAATAACACTTGAAATATATTATGGAAACCATTAAGGCAATTATCTACGTAATTTCATTTTGTATCGAGGTAGCAAAAAAATGTATGTCATATAGAAATGTTGTAGAATGTTTAAAATACTGTTAAATTGTTTATTATTCACACCATTAACATTTACATCAGACAATGTTCGTCCGATTTGACACACTCCGTCCTACTGCCAACTAAAATGGGCATGGATGGCACGCCTGCTCGTCTTCAAATACCAGCCGTATATCTGAAAAGGTCGCAGATCACTCAAGCAATAAGGGAACACATGTCAACAATGTATGACATGGTATTCTTGGCGTTGACAATCTAGAAATTGGAATTGATTTATGTGACATGTTAACTAGTTATATGAAAGCAGGAGATGCCCTAAAAGATTAAGTCACAGGAGGTGATAAGATAACGATTTGCCTACTTATTTTTATTGTATGCTGGAGATATTAAATTGATTAACAGTGTTATGGATTTCTCTTTTGTATAAAATTTATACTTGCTAATATTACATGCAGTTGTTAATACTAATTATTTACGAGTTATAATCAATATCAAATTCGTACTGATAATTAATTACAATTTAATACATATACTTCAGACTGGTAATTAATTTTCAATGAATATTACAGATGCTGTAGAACTAGTCATGTAAATAACGATGTATGTAATTTAAATTCATTAATAACAAATAGGAACATTAAATGATAATATCAATAGTAATGGTAGCTGTCTTAAAGAATATTTATGAGATATAGGAATTTAAATTTCTTGTAAAGTAAATAACATAAATCGATTAAAAGGAACGGTATTTTACGTGACAATATAAATGACGTTAAGCTATTCCACTACCTTACTAAGGAATCCAAGAAAAAGAAATATAAATTCAAAGTAACAAAGAAAACCGAAAGATAGAAAGTTAATGGAAATAAATAATAATAAAGATAATACTGACGTAGGGTAACGCGTCGTCATGATGCATTTCGAGTCCATTATTCAATGTGAAGTGTACCAAACCCGTGATATATGGTCACTGATTTATATTTTGTATTAGAACGCGAAGGTAATGGACGTATGGAGTATTCGTATATTTCTAAAGATACTGAAACACCGCAAACGAATAGCGAATGAAATTAACAGAAGCTAAACTTTGACAATTCTGAATGGATTATTGTTATAAAGGGCATTGTCTATCACAATGAGAATCACTATCGAATAAAAGACGAATATTATTTAAGAAAAATACGATTTTTCTTACATCATAGCAAACGTACTAGGTAAAATTTATGTAATCTAATTTTCATGCGATAAACAATACGGCAAGCGGTAATCAATGATCTTATTTTCAAATTATTATAGTGTTGTTTTTGTTCTATGAAATGAGGATTTCAAATGAAATTTAAGAAAACTGCACTAGTGTATAGAAGTAATTCAAGTATTTTTAGTATAAAAAAAACCATCTTCAATCGTTTATCGTCTATCCATCGTTCATATAACAGTAATGAAACTTTGCACCCATAATTCAATGTCTCTGATCTCATGGCAAAAGTTATCGAGTCCCACTTGAAGATGGGCGGTCCATTGCTTTTGTGAGTCAGAGTTAACATACTTATGATCATGACGTAGATGAATAAAATTTATTACCATACATGAAGTTTTTATGATTGTTTATACATGTAGGTACTTGAATAGAAGTTATAATGAGTTAAAGCAAATAACTCTGAAGTTAACAATTCTGCGAAGATTCTATTGTGTCATTTATCAATTTGTATTGTGGTTGTACTGGTAATATTTGCCATAAAAAGTGCGCAGAGCAGTCGATTGCTATATTTTATTCCAGCAAAATTAAATTAAACTTCGCTTCCAATCTTCTCTTCCAACGAATCGCTTCTTCTTCTAATGAATCAAGAACACTAAATCATAGCATCGATATAATTTTCAAAACATTACAAAACCTAAGCTACGCCTTCATTACAGTAATATCATACACACCTCATTCCGTACAATCAGATTTCTTATTTATTTTCCTCAGTTCTGATGGTAAGCTGTGAGCGTCAAAGGGATTAATTCCCAGGAGAGGCTGCGTGAAAATCGTATGCGCCTGCGCACGGTCGCACGTAATCTGCCTGATTTCATGTTTGACATTCAATTATTTACGCTATACGGATCCGTCCATCAGGATCTTGGGATCGTCTTACCGTTGAATTATTAACTTCGCGAACCGGCACAAGATGATACTGTTAAATACTGGAATATATTTATAAATATTATATTATGTAAATATTTATATAATGTTACTTGAAAGAAGGAGTAACCCTCTGCGTACTCTACGAACAAACTTGTGTCAAGATCGCGACCTTTCAGGTAACATTCACCTACTTGATTAGTTACTTGTAAATGCACAAAAAACTATTTCAAAACTATTTATGTTACAAACTAGCAATTTTATCGAATTATTGATCCAATTTACAAATTTTTCGTTAATTCTAAAAACATTAATTAAGTAGGTAAAATGTTTTATTAACATCGTATTGAAGCTTTCAATTTAATATAAATAGAATAAAGCCAAATCTTTTATAAACATTTTGTATATGTTATAAAGATTTCTGGACAGCAATGCATATTGCATATTGCATTGCTGTCCAGAAATCTTTATAGCTTTAGTAACAACTCCGTCAAGATCAAAATGAAGCTAAATTCAAAATTTATTTGTACATAACACTAAAATACTCGTAACAGATCAGTATACAACCTACTAGAGTGTTTCTCGATTCATTTGCATTAAAAATATAGATTCTGTATAATAAATTGTGTTTGCACCAGAGATTGATATTGGAATCTAAACGAGACAGTATTACACCCACTGGATGTAAACTCCAATCGTGTAATACACAAATCACTAAATAATCAATTGCATTATGCGAATATAATCGATTCAAAGCATCAGTATCGATACGATCCAGTCGACGCGTGGGCTTGACGCCGTGTTATCTGTCTGTCGAAGCTTGGGACGCGAATGTAGTCTTTATATAGCTTACTCTTAATTCTACGTGTAATACTAGCTTTCGTATGTAACGTTATCAATTTATGTTCATTAATGTCTAATTTTTTTTTAATATCATTGTTTGCTAATTAGTACCTAATTCTTTCTATTTTATTAGCTTTGTTTTAAAGTCTAAAGTCCCCCTATTTATAAGTAATATTTCGAAGTCTATTTTAATTAATCTAAAGAAAATTAATTCAAAGTTAAAATATATCATGCGATGTGTTCCCATTCATTATTTTACTTTATCGATATAATTCTTTAAAACTTCATATATTATAATTCTATATTATTTTAAAATTTCTATAACATATAAAGCCGTTTATTGAATATCAATAGAAACTCAAACTCAAAATGGGCACCGGACTGACGAATTCGACAAAACGGGCTGCCCCAGAGGTCAAGTTAATAGACCATAAACACGCTTTTAAAATATAATGTCCATCAATGTACTATAGAAGTAGATAAAATAAATATATTCAACAACTTAAAACCCTATTTCAACAGCTTTGGAGTTTATGATGCTATACCAAATGAATTTGAAGTTGTGGACAAATTATATGCTAAAAGATTTGACACTTAACCGCAAGGGCGTAAATCAATGTCCATTTCACGTTTATCTTTATTATTGCAATAAAATTAAAATACTTTAGATAATGGTCATCGTTTTTTAAATGTCCAATGCTGCTAAATTGTACTCGTTTCAGGGCAAAAAATTTAAATCTCTGTAATCTCTGTTGTTAATCACACGTGGTCAAAATTGAAATTTTGCTTTTTCTCAAATGAAGTCGAAAAAGCAAATGAGTATCAGAGACAAGAGAAGAGAAAAGAAAAGTAATGAGAAGAGAAGAGAAAAGTAATGAGTAGCAGAGACACGCAGTTATGAACATTTTTAATAAACCTATAATGATATCAAAGTCGTTATGGACAAAAATGCACATATAACTCCTCTTAAGAATTGTTTTTTTTACCATATTCTAAAATCAGAACAAAATGTAGCATTGTCACTTTAAAATAAAATAATAACACAAGTAAAATAGAACCACTTATTAAAGTTTATAAGGTAGGTAAATATAAAGAAGTACATATTGAAGCGTAAATTATTATTGGACATAATAATAAAATAAACAACTACTGTAACCTCAAGTTAGAATATTACCAACATACAATATTTACGACAGAAGCAAATGGTATTCTTCCCTAATACCCCATAAAATCTTTACGATGGGACAACTACAATAAATATTAGTTAAACTACCACTCCCATTACCAACTATATCCTATTCAATCAAATGGCTAGTAATATAATGAACTTGTCAAACTGTTTGATTAATAACTTTACCGACAATAGAATTTAATTATAAATAAATATGGAAATCGTAATCTTTCACAGTAAGTAATATTAGCAAAGCGATAAGGAATCAATAAATAATTAATATATGCTCCTGTATTTAATCTATCTTTGAGGGCTTAGAAATTAATCAGTTCTGCGATCTGGTTTCAAGGATGTTATAATATTTCATCGAGACTTATATTATTATTCTAGCGATGAACCGATTTTTTTGGAATTACTGATTATAATAGATATATCTAGAAACACGGTCGTGTTTCAAAGCCAATGTTTGGAACCGCACGTGTGTATATTTACAGGAACCATTTGGA
>DWPV01004800.1:0-13140 GCA_018251915.1 Urbanus proteus proteus
AATGCAATTAATTTTTTTTTGTCTGTCTGTCTGTCTGTCTGTCTGTTTGGCTGAGCTTATCTCCTAAACGGTTGAACCGATTTTGACGGGACTTTCACTGAATAGCTGATAAGGCGTAACATAAGCTACTTTAATTTTTGAAAAATCCATTAGTGCGCGCTCCACGCGCATGCGTGCGCCGTCGCGGGAGAGCGAGATGACATTTATGTTTAAATATACATTCCTTTTTACTTTTTAAACGCGGGTGAAACCGCGGGGTTCAGCTAGTATTAAGTATATTAAGTATATCAACAGATCAATTACACCGTTACTATGACTCGCACACGCTATTCTGCACATTAACTGTTCTTTATTCTTTGCACTTGATTCTCACGTTGAGAAACAGAGCGCGGTGGTTCTAGTTTCGGATCTATGAAGGTTTGAGATTGGATGTGGCAGGTTTATTAATTTTGCTTATAGATCTTATGTCGTTAATAAATAATCAGTTGTTTATAGAATCCATTTATATATTTATTTATTTAGATCACCCAAATGGTAACATTCGTAAATGATATCGTTTTATTGTGTTTTTACCGTTAAAATAAAATGCCTATGCAAAAATAACTTAACTTCTGTTTTAATTTGTTGTATTTTTGTAGAGCCGAATTAATTAGTTAGACACGTATATTGATTGCATAAAATAGTACGGATTATGGAAGTCAATATTTTTCCAATTAATTAAATACTCGTAGATACTATTTCATTGTGACGTCATTTTAGCGGCTTTTTATTATGTTTTGTGTATCGTACGGTTAATTGCATATTTTTGTTAAACAAAGACAATTCATTCGAATTATTATTTAAGCATTGGGCTAATAAAACAATTACTTACCTATATAATTCAATCATCGTTTACTATTTATCTTAATAAACTGTCAACTGTGCACCCATCTCTCAATACCACATCCATTCTTCCCGTTTCTGTAACCCATGGGAACTAAACAAAACAATAGTGGGTGTGATCTGAATAACTCCACTGACCTTGAATTGTTCTTGGTACCACTGGTTACCCTTTTATGACCTGAATACCTGAATAAATAGGTGTACGGTTAAAATATTCGCAGCTTGTTAAATCGTTCGATTTGAATCAATTTTATGTAAATAAGTCGGATAAATTATTTCGCAGACAAGATGTTTGAATAATTGTAGTAAATAAATAGGTGGATAAATACTTTGAGTGTCGACGACCGCGTGGCGGAACGGTTACTATACCAGTCAAGTGCAATGTGTCCCGGATTCGATTCCCGGCGAATTATTGCTAACTTTAAGAACTGCAACAAATTGTGATTTTCTGATACCACGGTCTTCTGTACGGCTTGAAACTAAGGTATTACCTTGCAGAGGTCGGGAGGTAATTTTTTTTTTTACTTAATTTACTTCACTTTGTAATATTATGGCATGAATACGTTAATCCTTTATTTACTTAATTTTGTTGTATGGCGTGAATATTTCAATCCTGTGCATGCGAGAAATAAAATAACAAGTAAACCTCAAGAACTATTTAAAATATCAGAATTGAATTTCCTACAGAACTATTCTCGAAGTGCTATGGAAATTTTTCAAATGTTTTCCTTTAATTGCTAAAGTCTTCTATTGGTAATTGCTAGTATCAATCAGCCTATTTACCTCACTACATCCTTTAAAACCCGTTACTTTCTATTTACGTTAAGATAAAGTGTAAAAAACCAAAATCAATATGAGGTCACGTGACACACCACTTAACACACCGGTGTTTTACGCAACAAGGCACTTTTGTCACATTTTTGTGGTGATAAGTAGTGAATTGTGATCTTTGATTTACTTTGCTTATAAAGAGAGCACGATTTTGAAATTTCGTAATCACAAACGTTGACCGGTTGTTGGATGGGTGACCACTAGTAGCTAAACGTGAGTTACTATTTCGAAGGGGTATTCGTTGATTGTTGTAATTGGATAGCAATAAGTACTATAAGCACCTTTTTAACTCAAAAATCTTAGTAGCTTTTAAAATAGTATTGAGTCGTTCTTATGTATCTACCATTTTTAAGATATATTTTTATTATCTGTTTCACACGCGTTTAAAAAGTAAAAAAGAATACATAATATTTAAACATAAATGTTATCCCGCTCTCCCACGACGCTCGCATGCGCGTGGAGCGCCATTTATATTTCCATTTTTCAAAAATTAAAGTAGCCTTTGTTACGCCTTAGAGCTTCAGCTTTCTTCCAGTGAAAGTACCCGCAAAATCGGTCCAGCCGTTTAAAAGATTACCTTAGCCAAACAGACAGACAGATAGACAATTTTTTTAAACGCATTTTCGTCATAGGTGTCGTGTATACTTTCAGATGCATTGAGTAAAAAAATGTTACTTTGAAATCACAAACAGACACTTCAATTTTATTTATTTGTACAGATGTCACTCACTAAGTTCATTGTCATAGACACACAATGACACGTACACACAACTCAAGAACATCCAGAATCATAGATGTAGGATTATATCCTTTGTCTATGTCCAGAACAGATATCTAAAGTACCATTAGTCTAGCCGGGGATCGAACCTGGAATTGCGTGTCAGAGGTGTGGCTCGTTAAATAATAATGATAATGAATAGTGATAATAAAAATCAGTTCCCAAAGTCAATTCGCAGCTCACAAAAAGGTAGCACGCACAGCCGGTGTAGAGTAAGCCGACTCATTATCCGATATAATTAATTGGAGTTCCGTAGAAAACTTTTCTTCTGGTCTGAGGGAATTTTTGGTACGGATATGTTGTGCTGGATGTGGCTTGTAGACCGTTTTAGCTGATTTCAAAAAGGAGGTTTTTTATTCGGACAATATTTATGTATGTAGGTATATATTTATGTCTGTATAGCAATTTTTTAAAGTTTTGATCAGAAACAAAAAAAACCTTTAATGCATTTATATTCAGTTCATATTAGTCAGGGACGATAATTTACTGCATTGATGTATTTTTTTAACTTATTTGACCTTATGTCTTCCATTTAATTTAAGTTTTATTATAGTATGTTTTTTTTTAATTTAGTATTGCTAAAGGAGATAGGGAAGATTTATGAAATCACAATGCACGGTACATTAAACACCATTTGTACTCCGCCATAACTTAGCATTCTAAAGGCAATTTGCCTATTAATTCACGAGTTGAGTTTAATGACCTAAATCAAGTATAACAAACCATTATTAGACTTAATTTTTTTAGCTTTTTTACCCTTCTTGCAATTTTTTTACGTAATATAGGTAGATCATTTAACTGTAAGAGATAAGATTCAATTTGTTTCAAATCCTTTGTCTTATGTATTAATAAAATTGAAGTATGTATAAAAAATGCATAAAATTTATTTTAAAGTAATACTATATAAACAACACCTTAACGTAAAAATAAATTAAGACTAGGTTTAATAAACTCAAATATATTTAGTTTTCTTAAAAAAATTGCACATTTGCACAATTCAACGAGTACGCACAATCTTTAAATAAATAAAAAAACTCTTGTCTCTTCCAGACCAGCTATATCTCCAAACAACTTGGTATTGGGCTGTGACTGGAATCGATAAGGGAAGTTTGACTGAAAACTTTTTGTTCTATTCCAGAAAGGTTAAATGATAAAATAGCTCTCGTAACTTGTTTGTTTGCTGATAAAATGTTCAGATGCGTACACTGAGGTAAATGGGTGCGATTATATAGAAGCTATTTCTCCTGACAGATTTGCCTGTAACACGTAAGCGTAGCGTGAGTTATATGTAGAAAAAATGTTATTTGAGTAGTAAAATGACCATGACCGAATTATTTTAATGTAACTATGTAATTTATTTGATTTGAATTTATTTATAATTTATTATTATTATTGTATGGACTGGATAATCTAATTTATTTTCTTTTGTCATTATTATTTGACTTCATTTTTTTTTGATATGTTATTTGATATTTATATTGTTATTATAGTAATTTATTATTTTAATTTTTATTTTATGATAAATCGATTAATGTTAATTGTGGCATGTTTGTATAAATGTAATTGGAGTTTAAAATTTAATATTTAATATTTTTTCTCTAAATTTTCCTTTACTTCACTAACGAATTGGGTTACATGTAATGTTAGTTGTAAGGTTTTTTTTAAATAAATAAATAAATAAATATATTCCACATGAAATTTGGTTTGATTTTTTGTTTGTCAGTCAGTTTGTGTATCTTTCACTATAGTTTATTTATTTTTTTGTTTTTGGTAAAGTCAATTTAACAGATTTTGAAAAAAATCTTTTTTGCCTTGAAATACGAAGTTACAGTAAAAGCAAAAAAATATGTTTATGCGTTTGTCTGTCATAACAGTTTAATTTGCTGAATTAATTATGTTTTTCAAATAGATAAATAGGAATTCTTAAAAAAAGAACTAAGACTCAATACAATAGAAATAAAAAATAGTTCATTAGTATCAAAAATGCAAAACCCTTCATAAAGTCCCTTGAGGTTTCAGATAAATAAAGAAGATAAATCTATCATTCCTAACAAACAAATGAAGCCACTTTTTAATGGTCGGGTTATAAAAGTGATTATGTGAGCGTAAATGAACTAAAGGTACTGACAAAAAACTACGCCAGTTTTTTGTAATGTTTGCGTGTAAATGAAAGTAGCGTAGTTTTGTGGCTTCACTCAAATACAAGGCGGTGATTAATCTATTTTATTTATCTGAGTTTAAGGTATATAACCACTGGGAAACCGCTGAGAAAGAAAGGGTACCACGGCGCTCCAATTCCAATTGTAAGTCATTAACACCTAAATCAAACTAAAGCGGTATCAATCAAGCCATTCTAAAGTGCTGGCTCAATTCTGAATCTTAGTTTAATTATCGTCCATTGGATTGCCTTCACTTCCATTACGTTCCATTGTCGGAATGTGGCTAGTTCGTGATTAGTTAGCCACTAATAAAGCTGGATCTAGTTTTAGACTTCTTTAGATTTCTAGTGAACATTTTAGTAAAGTAATAACAAATTCTTAGACTAGGTTTTATCTTTAGACCAAAGTGTTCAAACAAAATATTGAAGGAAAAATTCTCCCATTTTGTTTGTAAAATAATTTGTGGTTAGTAGAATCTATGATTTAGCGTCAAAGGTTTTAACACATCTATATTTTCCAAATAGTAAGGTAGCCTAATAAGACATTTCAAGTTAGTCATAAATAAAGAAACATCTATCATAGACATATTTAAAAGATGTTTGGTATTTATTCACTACTAGCCTTTGACCGCGGCTTCGCACTCGTAAAATTACATATAAATCTTCCCCTTGAATCAATCTATCTATTAATGAAAACCGCATCAAAATCCGTTAAGCTTTAAAGATCCAAGCATAGATAGGGACAGACAGCAGAAAGCGACGTTGTTTTATACTATGTAGAGAAAGGCCTCATTTAAATATATTTTCGTAATTCATAAATAATGCTAGAATCCTTTCTCTTAGAAGTTTATCCGCATAACAATAGCCGTTATCACAAAATTAAATAAGCCTTTCAACTATTCAATAATTCAAATTTGGAAACAGCCGCTGCGCAAGAGACGGCGCCATGGTTGCTAACTTACAACATTGGCAATATATGGACATGACAAACTTAATTTTACCAGAATCAAAACATTACTAAACACTACATAGTATATAAAAGTCGCTTTCCGCTGTCTGTTTATATGTATGCTTAGATCTTTAAAAATACGCAACGGATTTTTAAAAAGATATAGTGATTCAAGAGGAAGGCTTATGTGTAATGTAATGCTTGCGAAGCTTGAATGTTTTATAATAATGAAGTAACAGACGAGCATGTATAACACCTGATGGTATTCTGGTACCTATGGTATCTAGTACTAGTAGTCGAATTCTGAAAGGATTGGAGTCCTTCATGAGAGCGGCCACAGATGCGTTGCTAGCCTATGGACTAAGTTTAAACGCCTCGGATAAGTATGTCTTACCTTCCAAACCAGAACACAGCAAAATGTAACACTGCTGTTATTAGACAGAAAGAGATGTGCAAGCACAACCTTTAACACTGCTTTATTAAAACATTTTTTTAGATATTTTTTTATATATTTGCTCTTTGCTACACAAAGGAGCATGTAGTCCACCTGATGGTAAGTGGCCACTGCCACTCATGGACATCTGTAATCAACCCCAGATAAGATCAAGGTCCTACCTGAGGTTAATCACAGAAGCGTTGGTACACCTGAGGACTGAGTTGGAACGCTTCGGATAAGTATGTCTCCTTTACCACATCCTTCAGACCAGAACCCATCAGTGCTTAACACTGCTGTTATAAGGCAAAAATAGGTGCGGCGGTGGTGCTGCCAGAGCCGAACTACATAGAGATTTACCACCTTTAAAAACTAGGTGTATTCCTTCTTCCTCCTTCACTATGATCTCTGGTAAATATGCTATAAGCATTATGTTACATAGCTTTAAAGTTACTTCAGTAAATGGCGTAATAAATTCAAAAAGATTCATTTTTTTCTGTCTAAAATTATAGCAGCTAGAGACCAAGTGTAAATGAGACAATTTTCACAGATAATGCAGTGCGTTCAAAACGTTAGCCTAAACAGCCTGGAAGCAACACTTAAAGTCAACAAAACCCGGGAATCGAACCCAGGACCAGCAAGAATTACCAACACAAGTATCATAAAATTTCCACAAACTAAATCCACAGTAATCCGTCAAGAACATAAACATTAGCTTGTTACCTTGTAAATTTGCGTAGGTGTCGAGATTTGGGTCGCACGGACAGATACACCAACTTTCTGATGTAACGTGTCGTCTTTAAATCATTTATTATAGTGAGGTCTATAACTTAGTGGCATTTGATTTTTTTAATATATGTGGAACGTAATTTTGGAAAAATCCTGATACCACTCTGTTCTTTGTGAAACTGTTCTAGATTCCAAGACTTAGTAAGCCGTTGAATGAATGCGATGGGTCTTTGGATAAAATTTTAAAATGCTTTCTTCACTCATAGCCCCAAAGTAGGATTTTCTCATCCAGAACAGATGTCTAAATTCATTTTTTAGTTGTCTGTCTGGCCGGGAATCGAACCCGGGACCCTTTGTGCGTCAGACCAGTATGGCAACCGTTCCGCCAGGCGGGTCGTCGAATTAACTATCAACTAAACTATCTCACAATTAATGCTTTAAAGAAGTATTTGGCTTCAAAAAATATTAATATTCTTAGAAATTAAAGATCAGAAATGTAAATAAAAGGTTTAGTCTCCAATTTAAATGTAATAAGTTTCGATATGAAATAAAAAAATAGCGCAAGGTGACGTCACATCTTGAAAAAATTTTCCTGGCGGGGCAGCGTCCTCGCGGCCCTCATTTGCTTCCGCAGATGTACCGGCACCCTCTTCCACCTCCATAGATGACCTGGTACCACCAGATTCCTCATCATACATGGCATCGGAACCTGAAACATTACCACACACTACATTTCATTACTTAAGCTTTAGACCACTTATTGAGGCTATTTTACTTTTTTTCATCATAAGAGAACTTTGACTTTGTATGAACTTTTTTGTCACGACTTTGTACTAAAATATTCAAAAACATAGCAGCGAGTAATCGCAAAGTAGTAGGCTTTACATAGGTCATTTCACATTTTCCCGCGCAACCGAATACCGTTTGGCCACTAGACTTTACATCGGACTCTAACAAGTCACTCTAATTCTTACTAAATAACACGGCCGGCTTAACAACTGTATCTTTTATGTCAGTAGTGAAAAGTAATAGAGTTTGTAGATCTTCTCTTCATGAATCCCCATTTTCACATAAAAACCAAAATCCGAGGGTTGTTCTAACGATACAATAATTTCTCATCACATGTAATTAGGTACTTAGAAACAGTTGTTAAGGGCTATGGGTCTCACTGGCATTATTTATTAAATAACGGTATCGAACGAATAATAATTGAACGCAAACTGGAGACTTTTTATCGGTTGATAGTTGGGTCATTTTCTCAATCAGTATGCAGAGCTATGCATTTGTCGGCCGATACCTACTAAATCGCTGTAATGTGCGCATATCACGACCCAACTATCGGCCGATAAAAAGTCTGCGGTTTGCGGGTACTTTTATAATTGAGGCCTTTAGAGATACATTTCTTCAAAGGATTTGAAAGATATATGACATTATTTTTCAACTTGAAACACATTTTTGCAGGGCTTTAATTTTGTCTAATAATCTTTTTAATATTATTTAATCACTTCATACATTTACATACATAGGTAATACAACAGACAACAGAAAACGAATAAAATTAAATTTAAAAAATAATCCAATGAAATAAAATAATTAATTTATCATTATTTTTATATTTTTCTAGACACGGATCGAACCTGAAACACTACGATACCAATGTTTCTCTAAAGTTACCATTACATTTTATTCAACGTAAATAAGTATTTTTTTATTTTATGTGACAAAAATCGGCTCTTCGGCCAAAACTCAAAACTTGACTTGTGTTAACCAGGAAACAAACCTAAAACACTGCATTTTCCCCATTTAAAGTATTATTTCGATCCTAAACTTTTTCACGTAAACAAGTCCAGGGGTCGGCGGCCCACAATAACTTCTCATCACATGTAATTAGACTTTAGCAACAGCCGTTAAGGGTAACGGCTTGACGACCCTTTATTGGCCGCTAATTTGTCGTATTACGCTAACATTTTGTTTTTGTACTGTTTTTGTATAAATCTGAACGACATAGATACTAAATAGGTTGTTAAATATCTTACTTATGAGTTTGAATATAGCTCTACTAACCAAAAGTACGGGTGTAATAATGAAATACATTATTCAATAGTTTTCTTATAACATTTTATGTAACATAGATTTGTAAAATATTTACGCAAAGAAAAATCAAGATTTAGACCAGAAGTCACAGAAGTAGGAAGATACTCGCCAAACCAAGTATGGATCCTTAAATACTCCTTCAGTCCTTTTAAAGTATTAAATTTTATATGACACATGTATACTTTTTCTCCACGTAAATAAGTCCAGGGGTCGGCAGCCCACAATAACTTCTCATCACATGCAATAAGACTAGCAACAGTCGTTAAGGGTTACAGCTTGACCGCCCTTTATTGATCGCTAATTCATCGTATTGCGCTAAAATTTCATGCCTTTTGTTTTTGTACTGTTTTTTAAATAGACTTCTTTATATCTAATAAGCCGGCTTCAAAAATATATATATTCAGGTTGTATATTTGTATGAATCAATATAATATATTGTTTGTATGTCCGTTATTTTGTTTAAGAATTGGTCAGTAAATATGCAACATAGGTACGAAGAACATACAATTAACTAAAGCCTGAAGCGTTGATTAATAGTGCGATGAAATAACTAAACAGTATTATACGTAATATCTAAAAAAAACCTATTACCCTACGATACAAATATTAATATTAGTTAGCAATAATTAGCTTAACCTAGTTCAGGCTAGTTTGATTACATACTGATTGGTTCAGATAAGCGAAAGATAGGCGATTTTTTCATTACAATATATACTTTTGAAAACAAAAGTTTTAATTTATTTTTGCTACGGCATCTTTATGTATAGCTTCATTCCTCACAAAAACATGCCTTTACAAAGAGCCGTTGGACCCGCTCAAGAATGCAAATTTGTACCCACAGCACTGACGAAAGGCGTCCAGTGGATTTTAGTCGGTAAGAGTCCAGAAT
The DNA here is from genome assembly GCA_018251915.1 of Urbanus proteus proteus. Lineage (NCBI taxonomy): Eukaryota > Metazoa > Arthropoda > Insecta > Lepidoptera > Hesperiidae > Urbanus > Urbanus proteus. Next base: position 9,744 of record DWPV01004800.1, read on the forward strand.
TTCCTCTCAGTTACGCTCACAACAAACAGGAATCAATTATAGGTTTATCACTTTTTTACATTTTTTTTTCACAGTCATTCAGAAATAAATAGTATTCGCTTTATTTTATCAGAACACATCGGAGTGCGTACTTAATATTGGTTGTTTGGCTCTCTGTCTACTTTGATAACATCAAACTATCGATCTTCATGATTTTTTTATTCAGCAAATATTTCATTTTATTCATGGATAAGAAGTCAAAAATATTAATAGAAATGTTATTAAATTTTTCCATCTAGCTCTCGGCTTATTTCGCTGTGATTTTTATTAAGTATTGCACCAAATTCCAGTCTTAAATTATTTAATTTGCATGTTCACGTAGTCATTGTAACGTGTACTTCTCATTTCTACAATATTTGAAATCTTTTAGCAGCTCATTTTTACTTAAATTCACACATTTAGCAAAGTGGAGGAAAGATAAAATATAAATACGACTACGAATTGACTTCCTAATCACAAAAAGTAAAAAATAATTTAAATTAATATATGTAAATGTCATTGGACCATACTCATGTCCAGGAAGGAAAGTACCGAAATGATGAAATTCTCTATCAAATGAAAGAAAAAAATCGAAATCGGTTCGAAAACACTCGAGTTGTTCATTAGAAATCTTGTTTTGCCCAATTTTCTGACAAACGGCTGAAAATTATCCAATTTCGATAAAATGGGACTCCTTGTGAAACTAGCCGCGTACAATACAATACGTTCGAATCATATCGATCGGTACCCATATCGCGACGAAATCGCCGAACATATATAAAATAAAGAAAAAGTATATACACGACGAATAGATATCCTTTGGGAAGGCGGTTAAAAATAATAGATAAGAGACACTTTATCGCATCCAACATTTCAACTATGTATTTTGCCACCAAGTCCCGACCTCCGGTGTTTGTACTTTCGCCTACAACTTTTCTAATTTATACTACGCGAGCCCTTGCGCTTATTTTGCGCCTGTTCCATTTGTCGTAACTTCTTATCAATATTTTACTTAAATAATAAAAGGTCACTTGCACTCTACATAACACACAATTACTAGATTGCACACTAGACTACACAAACACATCACACATACACAATCTACACAACACACACAAATCTGTCTGGCCAGGAATCGAATCTGGAACCCATTGCGTGTCAGACTGGTATGATGACTGCTTCACCACGCGGATCTTCTTCAGCACATCTTTACGTTATTTTTTTTATACAAAAATATATCAATATAATACTTTTTGCATCTGACTCCTAGTCTATATCGCCGCCAAGTCCCGACCTCCGGTGTTTGCGCGTTCGCCGACAACTTTTCTAATTTATTCCGCTCGAGCCCTTGCGCTTACTTTGCGAATGTTCCATTTGTCTAATTTGGCTTTTAAAATTACTTATGTTTCTCAATGTAACGGTGGTTAAGCAGTTTTTGGTACTTTTATGAATTAATGATATTTTGCTGCGTACAAAGCGGTTGAGTTATTTTCTTTGATCTAATTTTCCTTGCAAGGCTTTCTTTCTCTAATTCAAATATAGGTAATTTAAAAAAAATGTGTACTTGTATTTCAAAAACTGATTTAATTACCTCAACTCTGAAATACCAATCCTAATCCTAATTATTATAAATGCGAATGCCCGTTTATTTGTTTGTTTGTTCGTTAGTAACGCCTTCACACTTTAACTACTCAACCGATCGTGATGAAATTTTGCACACACATTGCCAGGGGTCCAGAATAGGACATAGAGTAGGTACCTTTCATCCCGAAAAAATATACAACTCCTGAGGGATAGAAAAATAACTTTTATACCTACAATCTAAATATTTTACACCTACGGCCACTTGATAAGAATGAATTGCATTTGAATTATACTTGAAGTGCACGAAACTAATATTCACTTTTAAATGCGATGCACAGGCACATATTAACGCGAGCGAAGCCGCGGGCAAAAACTAGTCTTGGATAACTCTGTATGATCACAAGATTAAGATACAGTTGTTTTAACCAACCATCTCTGGAAGCACTTTACGAAAGTTTTCTCAATTATTTGGCGAATCTGTAGATTTTGCGGTAATAATTACTCTTTAACTTCCCGATAATTAAGATTTATGAAATACTCCTCAACATTTTGTTATGAAACGGAATTTTCTTTCATTTTTGTTAAGAATTAACAGACTTTAAAATTCCGAGTGTTGAGTGTTCTGATTAAGCGTGTGATAAGTATGACATAAAAAAGATAAGACTTGTGCGAGGCGTTCCAAGTTAGTCCTCAAGGGTAACAACGCATCTGTGGCCTACCTTAGGTAAGACTTTAATTTGGGATTAGTTACGATGTTCATGGGTATCAGTGGCCACTTACTATCAGGTTGAATGCTCTATTGATACTTTTATTAAAAAGAAAATTAAAATATTTTTAACAAAAGTACATCTATGCACCACACGTCACTACATAGTATAAAACCAAGTCGCTTTCTCTGTCCTTATATCCCTATGTATGCTTAAATCTTTAAAACTACGCAACGGATATTGATGCTTTTTTAATAGAGTGATTGAAAAGGAAGGTTTATATGTACAATAACATCAGTGTTTCTGTAGTATATTTAGCATCAGCATTGCACCCGTGCAAAGCCGGGGCGGGTCGCTAGTTATTTATAAATATTTATTTTCAATGATAAAACCTTAAAAAAGTCGGTTTTACAACCCACAAAGGAGAACACAAGTTAGCAACATTGCTAAAGGCAAAAAGGGTTCTACATTTATTCTTCATACTTATTCATATTCTCCAACTTCTTCAGGTGCAACGCATTATTCTTTGAGAAAGTTCTACACCACAAAACTCTTAAGTAAAATAAAGTAAAAAACCTAAAAACTCCTATACAAAGTTCGCAATACCAGGATTGTCAATTCCATCCCTATGCACCAAAGGAATTGAAATTTCGTACTTACGTATGTTTGCTGTCTGTACAGATATGAGCGAAGTTTGTACAGATTTTAATATTTATTGAACAGGAAAATCTAATTTTGACGTCCAATGAAAAATGTGTAACTCAAAGTTCATCTTTTATCTTTTTGTGACGACCTCCTTTAGTAAATTTCTATTAAACTTGCCTTCTTGATTCGTTAGTATTTTTGATTGTTCTTGAAAAGGAATCAAACCAATTATTCTAAACCGATTGAGCTATTTTTATGCATACACGTCTGGTTTAGATAACAATTCATCTTTAGTATAACTTCTCTATCACTATCATCACTACTAATACTAATACTACTACTACTACTACTACTACTACTACTACTACTACTACTACTACTACTACTACTAACAAAGTCGCTTTCCGCTGTCTGTCCCTATGTATGCTTAGATCTTTAAGACT
>DWPV01004801.1:0-13138 GCA_018251915.1 Urbanus proteus proteus
CCCTATGTAATTTTTTTTTCGATATCTTCAATGTACAGACATCGACCTGTTACAATTTTATTATAAGTAGAGATTGGTAAGGGATAATTATACTAGAATGGTGAATGAAGAAATGAGAATAATTAATAATTGTACCTATTGACTAAAAGGCTTCACTGAATGAAAATTATGATTGTGTAATATAACTAACGAACGATTTAATTATGATTGAATAAAATCTGATTAATCCATAAAAACAGTACAGTAACAAGCGCTACCACTAATCCCTAGAGAGTAATTCTTCATCATAATATATTACTTTGGTGAAGAATTTATGAATTTAATTACAATATCACATTTTCATAACTGATTGAAAGCATTAAATATATTGAATGAGTTTAATGGAATTTTAATGGTATTAATTGCAGATAAATTAATTACAAAAACGTTCATAGTAACAAACTATATATTAATGGATTATATACGTATTCTTTATATAATAAAATATCAAATTGACTTTTTTTATTATAGGAGTAGCATACGAGCAGTCAGATCACTTAATGGTAAGTCACCATTGTCGCTAATTCTGTAATCAACAATGCTTAACACTGCAACCATCTATTTTGCAACTCTTAAGTTATATTCTATGAGTTAAACCTTTAAGTCCGAGTAGTGATGTGTTTATAATGCATCAAAACGTTTGCTCATTCACTCCAATACTCGGGAGATTGCAAACGTATTTAGCATTAGCGTTGCAATATAATTATACTCAATCGCTGAACGTGTCCCTCGAACAGAATCCGGTTAGAAAACAAGCGGTCTTAGTCTTAATTTAGTCGACGGTAGCTTCATTCAATCATATGTGACTCACGCCTATGGAAGCTGAGCGACTCATCTCAACAATATTGTAGATTTAAGCTCTGATTTAAAGTTAATCAACATGAAAATGGAATTTTGAAGTTCGCGAAAATGTCGGTTGTTTGAGCTTGGTGCATGTTTCTGTCTTAAATTATTAATGTTGCGCTATTGGGCGATTGTTTTCATTGAAAGGTGTGATTTGATATACATATGTACGCAAATATATGTTTATGCCACCGTATAAAATGATATGTAATCTAGATAGATTGCAATTAAAATGATATGCAATCTATCTACATTACATATCATTTTATACGGTCTGTGGAAGACGGGTGGATAGATCCATCCGTCTTCCACAGGCCTTCTCTAAAGGGGGGTTTTGCCCATAGTCACCGTAACTGACATGCGTGTTGGTGATCGTAGCTTTGGGCTCGACAAAGACAAGTAATCAATAATTGCATTATCAATGATACAATACCTGCTATATAATCTAGCATTACTGTTCTAAATAAAAATAGGACTTAAGTATGTTATAAAATAACCAAGATATGGCTGGTCAAGCGCAATCTCATGCCTTATTTATGAGGAGGAAATGCTTAATGCTTCAATAAATAATATATAACGTTGAACTACATTCCGTGGATGACCCTTCAGAACTGTCTTAGCTGATCCCCGCGGTTTCACCCGCGTTTAAAAATTAAAAAAAAAAAAACTTAAATAAATTTAAACATAAATGTCATCCTGCTCTCCCTCGACGGCGTGCGCATGCACATGGATTACGCCCTAATGCATTTTGCAAAAAATTAAGTAGCCAATGTTACGCCTTAGACCTTCAGCTATCTTCCAGTGTAAGTCCTGTCAAAATCGGTTCAGCCGTTTAGTAGACTACCTCAGCCAAACAGACAGATAGACAGACAGACAAAAAAATATTAATAGCATTTTCGTTATAGGTATCGTATATACTTTCATATACATTGAGTAAAAAAATGTTATTTTGAAATCACAAACAGACACTTTAATTTTATTTATTTGTATAGATATTTGTATAATGGCGCGTCCACACGAGTAGATAGGTTAGTACGTGAACAATTTGCTTATTTGACTAGATGCAAAATTGGTCCGATTCAATACTGAGCTGATTGTTGGCTGTTTATTCGATAAACAATTTGGATTGTGATCAAATCAGCTCGTGTGGAAGCTTAGCTTAGCCTTAATGTTTTTATTCAGACTTACGTCCAAATTCTTTATTTCAGTTCAAATTGCTTTAAGGTTTGTTTAATAATTTTATTGTTGTTTTTTAATATAAAATATAAAAAGATGACACGACTTAAACATAATTGTGTGTGTGGTGGTCATAGGAATGTGTAGGGAGTGCGAATCATAACCTAATACTATTACTAGTTTTATTATTAGAATAGCACATAAATCAAAGTTAACTCAAAAAATGACATAAAATGAGCCTTCTCTTTTGCTAATATGTAGGTACATAAACATACTACTATTTTGCAAACTAGTTAAAATATTCAAGTTACGTACAAATTTCACAAATCAGTTTCCACAAAAGATTTCCAATGAAATAATCCGATCATATAAGGACATTTAAATTAAAAATCTTCTTTAAATCAATGAATCTTAATTATAGGAATTTATTTTAACGTTAATTACAAACATGCTATGTTACATTTGTCTACGCGGTGGAATATGTATTATGATTACAAGTGTTAATTACAAAAACCGCAAAACCACAATACCTATACAAACAAAGTTTTGTTTCACACCTTACAGAGATACGGCGAGTATACATCTCAAAAACTAATTTGTTTCCTCTCAATAAAATAATAATCACGTACAAATTGATTTTAAATGAATGATTCTTCACTGAGATACGCATTTTAAAACATCCATTTTAAATACATAAATCCTTATTCGAAGCTACTGTCGTTATTGAATCTGTTTACATAGGATACGTTGATAAGGTCAGTACACAATCGAGTCCGTAATAATAAGAATGCTTACATTTTTAATACAGTCCCTTGAATCACTGCTTTTGTTAATACTCGTTTCAAATGTTATAAATATCGTAATCCCCCTAATCTTGATAAGAAGCTTTTTAAAAAACCCAATATAAAATTGTATGCAACTAAGTGTTAATCGGATTTATTTTGTGTAGTTACACAGTTAGGGGCGTAAGTGACATTTAACGGTCCAAGGGGGGTCCGGATTTATATGGTGAAAAATATTCTCCCATGACATTAACTGTGCAACCCTTATTTTGTTTAAATCTTCAGGATTAATAAAGTGCTGTTAACAATAGGTTAAAAAACTGGTGACATGTAGGTGTGGCAAAGTGGTCATCATACCGGTTTGACATAAAGTGGGTACCGGGTTAATTCCCCGGCCAGACAGATTTCTGAATGATTTGGGTCTGGGTGCTTATTTGTCTACAGGATCCACAATATAAGACATAATCCTATGGGATATTAGTGTAAGCGTTAGATATTTATTAAATCACTGTGGCTGTGAGTAGGTACGTTAAAATGTAATTTCACGTTAAAATTGTATGAGTTCTCGGTAACCTTTGCAAGTTAACGAATTTCACGTAATTTTTCTTAGGACAAGATTTTAATTTATAATTCGAAAGAGTTCTCAACTTGGTTCGCAACTCAACGAAATGTTATTACAAGAAATTTCCATAAACCCTGAAACGCAAATTACTAACGAGTGTCCGTCCAAATGAGTGTGGATTAGCTTTGGAGCGAGAATGCCTGTTAAAATATTTATGAAATCCTCGTCGTATAATTAACGTTATTTCGTGTTTGCAATGAAAATTGCAGTTGTAACTTAGTGATATTATTCTATGATTTCTCACATTAGAAAGACGTCTAATGAATTTTTGAAGTAATGTGTCTATTTGAAACTAATTGCCGCTTATTTATATGGTATAAACATCGTCGGAACGGTTACCATACCGGTCTGACGCGCAATGGGTCCCGGGTTCGATTCCCGGCCAGACAGATATCTAAATGATTAATTTAGATTTCTATTCTGGGTTTGGAAGTTTGTGTATTTGTGTATGTATGTATCCATGGCACCCATAACACAGGAGAAAATCTTACTGTGGGGCTATGAGTGTAGAATGCGTTTTTTAAGTTTTTAAGGAATTTTACTAGACTTCTCAATGTTCTCTAAAATACCTATGTTATGTAAACTCAACTCTCACTTGGCCAGCGGGATGAATTATGACCTAAACTCATGACATTCTGGGAGGAAAACTGTTCCCAGAAGTGGAACACTAATGGGTTTATGATGGTGATTATTTTGCATTACATACGTTGTCTTAATGCTGCTGGTAATTAAAGTTTACTATATTTTTTTTATAATTGCTTTCAAAAGATACCTTATGTTTCCATGTCATGCGCCCATATTTCTTGTCATACGATTCTTTTTTATTGTCAATTGTTTTCGATTAGTGAGGATTTGAATTATATAATTGTCGCACGTAATCATTAATCAATCACGAGTCAACACCTCTTCAATAAATTTTAACGGTGGCAGAACTATTCAATATTCATGAACATGAAGCATCATTATTTTACGAGTTGTTGTTCATAAGCGGTTTATCGAAACACTTATTCGCGATATTAACTTTAAGATCACATTTGGTCTTTCAGTAAAAGCCTCATAGTCGTAATCGTATCATTTGCGAAGCAATTTTCCATTTTCTTCGCTAGCTAATATTCCCTGTTACGGAACTATTCAAATTCACGTTCATGAATTCTTAACACAGACTTAGAGGATAGCATTTTAGTAACTTGTTATAAATTCTTTGAGCTCTTTCTTCTACATTAAAGGGATAAAAATTCGCCTTCAAATATTTCTTTTGGCAAATTCACCTGAAATTCTTTGATAGAAATATGCCTCTCTGTGAAGCCTTCACGCTAAAGGCGCGTACGAATGACGCTTCTTAAACATGAATTTGATTAAGGAATAAAAGAGAAAAATTCATTCATATAACATAACGATATGGGTTATATGAATGAATTTGTCAGTATTTCACAATAAGAAAATGTTTTAATGGGTATGTCGCTTATAAAGGAATTAAACGAAAAGTGAACGAATGAATGAATGAATGAATGAATAAGCCGATATTTTTATCCCATGGATGTACATATCAAGGATTTTCATGGAACTTGTACCAACTTGCCTTCATCTTAATTCAGTATATTAATGTTTAATTTCCTGTTCCAACAGGCAATATTTAACTACCTTATTAATAAGTCTGTAGCTGACCTGTACGGTGACCGCAGCGCTATATGGCTCGTTAATTATCTTAATTTTAATTTAACCTGGAATATTTATTTCCATTAATGTTCATTAAGATAGAAAATTTGGTACTTATAAACTCATCAGAGGACGCTAAAACTCGTAACAGATATTTGCCATAAAAATCTCATCAGCTGAAACCTCTGCAATCCTCATAGCCCTAATTTATGTGTTTTAATTAAGAATAAAAACGCGAGAGGTTTTCTGGCTTGTTAGCTTAATTCGGTGTAAGGTTACTTAGTCTTGGTTGTGCAGATATATTTTATTTTCCCATTATTTGTGAATTATTGTTCATATAAATTATACAATAAATTCCCATTATACTTCGCTCCATTAAATCTTTTCGAATTTCGAATATTTCATTTTTTAAAATATGGAAGTAACAAACTAGTACATGTACATTTCACCTATTGGTAGGTGGTTACTTGAGAATATGGACATATCTTATCGATCATATAAGATTAGAATCTTACCTGAGGATGAGGATTTTCACGTAAAATGCGTTTAGAATTTAGTTATTTTTGTGTTATTAAATTCTATTTAGTACAAATTGTAAGTTAAAAAATATAAATAGGTACAAACATTTAAACGCAGACAATTGAACATAAACTTAAGTGTAATTGTACAAAGGACCGGCGTGATCATGTATCTTGTCCGTGAAAAGCTGTTAATCTGATTAAAATGTATTCCCAAGGGGTATGAGCGTATAAGCTTCGACACAAAGGTATCCGTGATGCCAATACAAACAGCGCTTTTAATGCCTACTTAGACAATACAAGCTTGTCGCCTTGCTCTATCTGTAGATTTGAGGTTTGTTTAATTTTGAACAAAGAAAACTTGATTGTTACTTGCTACTTTGGTGTCATAGAAATTTAGTGCTTAACTAGTAACATTTTGAATATCTGAACAAAGAAATAACAGTTTAGAATTTTTTTTTTTTTAATTTTTTTGATAAGCGGTTTGTGTTTAATTCAGCGACTATGAAGTTTTTATGTTATCAAAAAAAAACATGTTTTCTTTATATGGTTGATTTCATGGACTGTACAAATTCTTCTACAATTTCTTTAAATTTAATGAGACAAAGTGTAAGAGTAAGTCAAGGTAATCATACTTTAAATGATGTAACAAACTGACAAACATTGAGATTTAATTTATACTATTTGGAAGTCTGTCGAAGTTTTGCAAAGAAGCCTTAGGGAATTAAGTTAAATAAGTTTGCCAAGTCTGATAATTTGATCTAATTGAATGTTTGGGAACGAGATATCCAAACACATTATTAATTAAGGTCTAAATCGAGTTACTCATCGCTATGTTTACATGCGTAAGATGAATGCTAATATTGGCTAGTTAATATTCAATAGAAAAAGGATTAGAACATTTTAAAATAATAGGGAGGCAGGGAAGGACTAAAAAAATAATGAAATGTATCTATGTAACTTATGAGTGAATTTGCAAACTGTTAGTTAATGATGATTTTACTTTTAAGAGGAGGTCTATGTACATTGGGCCGAAAAAAGTCGATGTATGGAAGGAAGAGCGGATATAGTTTCATGTTTGAAGTTTAAAAACTGCAATAGAAAGCGATATTAGGAATGAAGAATATACTCGTATATCGTTTTATAATAAAGCGTATTACGATACGTAATTTGATACTTATTAAATAACTTCGTAGTGGGAATTAATTTTGTTCCTATATAAGTATCGAATTAATTACTTGTCTAGATAATATAAATTCAAGGAATTTATAACCTAAGGGTGGAATATTAATATAATTAATAATTTTCATGATTTGAATAAGCGAAAACTAGAGACTTGATACCGATTTAATTAAACGGATAACTTGATTCGTATTTATATAAGTCAATAGATCGTAGGCTTTCAGAGATCAACCAAATTTGATTAAGGAGATTAGTTTGTTTTCATTGACGTGGATTTCCAATATCCGTACATTTTAGGACTGTTTTTGAACAGAATAGATCTCATAAACATATCTAGAGAATATAATTAAATTAGTGTAGGATCTAGTCTACTGTCAGCGGTTTTAAAATGAGAATACCAAATTGTTATAGATATACCTACGTCTAGATATGACACATTTTCGATAAATAATATTCCTTATATGAAGGTTTTCGTTAATGTTACAGCAAGTAACGGTTACTATATTTTTAGAAATAAATAAAATCGATGATTCTAGAGTCACGCGTAAGAATTATTTAATTTATTACCTATTTATATGTAGATACAATAAATACTTTTTTTACTTTTGACACTGGGATTTCAATGTAATTAGATATACCTATATACTAAATTACTCTTTACGTTATTTATTCCAATTGTAGCAACGTTATTTTAAAAAACAAGAGGTCGAATAAATACGAATATCGATATCTGCAACATATAATATATTCTTAAATGAAAATGATTACCGTTAATTTAAAACCTTCCTAATTACTATTTAAGCTAAACAGCGCATTTTTTCTTTCAGTGAAGGTAATGCTTATTCGATCACATTGTAACTACGTTAGGATAGATTCGCTTACAACGCTTCGTAGATACCATAAATATTAGATAAGGGTTGAGCGTAGGTACACAAAAACTTTTATTAACAGAAATATTTCTCTATTCTCTGCTCTATGCCCAATATTGTTCTACGCATCCCTTACTTTGTACGAAACGTAAGCGAATCGCTACTTTCTTGATGTTATTGGACTTGGTGTTATAGCCGCAAGTTGGTTATTTTAGTATCATATTTCTATGTTATAAATATCTGTTTATTTATATGAGTTCATTATTACAAACGGGCTTACATTTAAGGCTAACTTAGTCATATTTATTAGCTTTTAGTAGAAATTGTAAATGGAGTTGGTCTCAGATGCTCGTTTGTTACTTCTTTTAAAAAATGTGACGATAAAAAAAATATTGTATTCCTTACTAAATAAATTTGCACCTTTATTGTCGGCAGCTGGATGCTTAATTTCGAAAAGATTACTTATAATCATACTCATGATATGAACAGAAATATGAAGAAAAAAATAGCTTCATTACCCAATTATATAGATAATGATGAGTAAAAGCAATGATATAATTAATGAACTGTACATCTTTATGTCGAAGGCTAAAAGGGATGTAAGCTTAATGTTTAACATCTGGACATGATTAGCGTAATGAATGTTGAATCACATTCGCGATTCCGCAGGCGCCATGCAGATGGGACGGTTAGTCTCAATTAGTTTGGGAAGATTATGTACAGTATGAGCTACCTGCTCATACTGTGAATAATCTTCCCTTAAAATAATCAAGAGTTTATTTGACCTTCAATAACGTTTCTTTAGCAGGATCGTCTATGAAACAATAAGTAAAGCCGTGGTCAGTAGTAGTTAAATCAGAGGTTAATCAATTTCAAGTAGTAGTTTCATCAGAGCTTTTATAACTTGACAGACAGTTAAAAGAACGTTTCATACCAACTTCATTCGTTACCTTACAAATCATTTTGAATGTGATACCATTATACCTATTTAGAATTCGGCGACACAACCACCACCTACTACTACGACCTACATATATCTGCCTTATAACAGCAGTTTTAAGTGCTCCAGTTCTCTAGTTTGTAGAGTGTCCAACTCAACTCAGGTGTAGCAACTTATTTGTGGTCAACATCCGGTAAGACTCTCTTATTATATTATCAGAGAGGTGTCCATGAGCGGTACTTGCAAACTACTGGCTGTAACTTTGATACCTACGTATTAAAAAAATCTGGGAATAATTAGCGTACCCAATAAATGTAAGGATCACTTCTCGATCCTGCAGGCGCCAATCAGACGAGACGCTCCGTCTCCCCGGCGCCACGAGGATGCTAGTTACATGGGGTTCGTGAGCTCTCAATCCACCCTAACATCCCACCCTTAGTTCCTAGCTCGAACTATTTAGTCCCCTGAGTAGTAAACTTCCGTCGCTTATATCTTTGTTTACAGATGTTATGTTCTATACGAGTTATGTTCTATACGATATATTATAAGTATAATGAAATGGTTAAGATTTGGTTGCAATTTACTCGCACCATCTGTACCTGGAGAGACACATACCACCTGGAGAGACATCTGATAAGACTAAATGTAGAGATGGCTTAAAAGTTAATGCGTAGGTACCTATATTATAATTTTTGATTGCATATTTCAAAAGCTACGCAGATTATTCTAATTATTTGTGGAGGAGTTGTAACTATTCATTGAATTAATAAGCAAAACAACTTTAAATTTAGAGTGTTATTCCAATTTGAATTCATGTACAATGGTTGTTAACGGAAAAACTTAACTTTCCTTAAAATTAATTATAGTCATTTAGCTTATTGTCATCTACTGAGTTACCTATGTAATAAGCGACTAGGTAACATTTTTTTTCTACAAAACGTTACGGCACGTAAATACATAGACCTACAACGTACACGTTAATACTCACTAGTCTCGCTAGATTTGAATACAAGCAAAATTTCGCCAAGTTCAAGATTCGCATTCACAGTTTACTGGATGGGGCGCCGGGACGTCGCGACGAGCTCAGTCGCTCTGGCGCCGCCTCCAACGAGACTGTTTGTACGGGGCTACGAACTCCACACCACCCCAAGTTCCGGCTTTCGGGTATTTAGTGCCCTTTGTTGTAAGACAAAAGTCGCATATTTTTGATCTTGATAGGGGATCATGCGCAAATGCGCGTATAAAATTGAGGCACTTAAGTACTATTCCACGTAAGTCGCAAGCATTGTCTTCGATTTGAATCCGAAAATCTTTGAAATAGTTCGAGATTATTCAGCCGGGCAGTGTATTTTAGAATTGTGGCTCCGCTCATATTTATGATCGCGTACAATTCAGCCATTTTTATACATGAGTCATGATATTATCTTTGAGCTTTTGACAAAATTTCATTCTGCCGTTTCACTAAATTAGCCAGTTCGGTCCGAATTACAGACAACATTAAAGTTAAAGTAGATAACGTCGACGGTTTATTGTATTACTTCAAGAGCATAAGTAATAAAATTATTGTTCATTGTAAAAGCCTTACCGAAAACAAAAAGGCCAGACACTTTAAGAGTGAATTGGACATCCCGACGAATAACAAAGACGCCACCGACACAGCTTCCAAAAACAATTTATCACGAGCGAAATCAGGGCCAAATACCTATAACCAAAACAATCCTGCAATCAAGAACTTCCACTTGTATTTGGCACTGTCTGCCGAAATTTTTACGTAACAATTGTTGACTTTGAACCACGGTTACCACGGTTCATTTAAATTGAATTTCTATTATGCAGAAAACATCTTTCTGCGAAAAAAGATAGTTTCCTGTGACTTTGTAACGAATTTATAATACTACTTTAATGTCTGCTTTTTTGATATTTACTGAAATCTATTAGACAGATTAGTATAAGATTAATATTATTAGTATAAGAGGTCCGTATTGTTTTCCTACAAAATAGAAGAACATGATGCTATAAGATTTCTAAGAATGCATGTCCCGAGAGGCCACGATAACAGACAGTAGCAGTACCTAGAGTAAACATGTTTTTCAGACTTCTGAGAAAGGGTATCTAATCAAAATATTAACAACAAAAACAATAAGAACTCAAATTACTTTTACTCCTATTATAATTGTCATTCTATTTCTGATTTGTATTAATGGTAGCTGTTAAGCGTTCCAACTTAGTCTGCGGGAAATACGTGACCAATTTTAGATAGGTATTATGTTTTGTCTGAATTTGTGGTCAGTTCTCAGTCCCCCAGAGGCACCATAACGTATTGTGTGAAACACAGCGTAATGTGTTACCTAATTAAAATATTTATTTCGTTAATTATTACATCATCTGCATTGCGTAGCTAAATTCATTGATGTTCAAAATGTATTAAACGTTTGTTTGACAAACACGGCATCCCAATCATCGTGCAAAAATAAATATGGCAGATGTGTCCAAATTTGCGACAACAAAGCGATTATTATTGAATCTCTGGGTGTATTTGCGCTGCTAATACCCGGTGCAAATCGTTAGGCGAGGGATGGACGCTAATTAGAGTTTGGTTGAGTGTATGTTTAATTTGAATAAATACGTTTATTAAATAATTTAGTCTCCGATTAATTGTATAATTAGAATAATATACAATTAGTTATCATGTGACCCTTCTGTGCTAACAATGTGTACATAATTACATGTGTGTATATTCACCCATTATCGCCTTACTGCTAAACGCGTCTCTACTATCAGAATAAGATGGATTTAAACCGCAGTCTACCACGCCACTTACTAGGAATTAGTAGTAGCAGTAAGATCTCACACAATTATTTCTGTTACCTCAACAGTGATATTAATTTATAAAACGCATCGCTAATATTTGAGGACACAGGTAGTTAAGAACGTCCGACTTTCCGATTCGGCCCTAACCCAACCCAACGTAGTCGTTGGAAATTTGGCTTGGACCGGGCCTTAAATTGCAATCTATCTCTTTATGTTCTTACTTATACTCACACACTTAGTGATTTACTATATTAACACGTTCTTGAAAATACGCGCGAAAAGTTCATAAATACGATTAAAGACACACCGAATACTCGTAATTCGAATTCATTTCGGACGCGCCCAGCTCTACTGATTAATTTTGCAACAGCAATCGTCCGGGGCTTGTTCGTCAAAGCTGGTCTGCTTCCGCCCTGAATGAAACATAAGTTTACCTTACACTGACTTTCCCCGATAAACCTTTGTTATCTTTTGAAAAACTCCTATTGTTGCTTTTGAAGGTAAATAAATGTCCTCGTTGCAAAAAGTTACTTATTAAGTTTTAATGAAACAAAACAATCTTTAATAAAACAAAAGGATTTAGTTTTATTAAAGAAAGTAAAATGATATATGCATCTGAAATATGCCTGGTCCCAGCACTCCATAGATTTGTAATCAACCTCAAATAAGATCAGGAGTTCTATCTGAGTTTGATTTGATTTGATTTTAAGTAACGTACTTGCTTACATAGTTACTTGTCATAAGGGTAAAAATTAAAAGTTTAGCTTTATTCACACTATCCGATTACAACGTATATACAGTAATGTATAAAT
This sequence comes from Urbanus proteus proteus, assembly GCA_018251915.1. Lineage (NCBI taxonomy): Eukaryota > Metazoa > Arthropoda > Insecta > Lepidoptera > Hesperiidae > Urbanus > Urbanus proteus. Next base: position 12,251 of record DWPV01004801.1, read on the forward strand.
AAGTAACATACCTAGGTATATGTAATTGTGTAATTTATGAAAATTTACATTATTTTGTTTCAGGTAGGTACATATTTTTCAAAGATTTAAGACATTCTGTACATAAGAAATGAAACAACAATACAACAACGACTATATCCTCGATGTTGAATAGTTTCAAGAGTAAAATCTTTCACGTGCACTTTACAACTGTTTGAAACCGCTGTATTTTGTTCCACGGTAAATCCGCTCCATTTTAAAGCCTGATTATGAACCGTCACGTGATTTGAGCACATGAGTTCGCAGACACAACACAACTGGTGAATTAAATATTTCATAAGCGCCCTGAATGCGTCCCGTACCCTTGTTTCAACATTACACGAAATATTACGAAATTTTGCAACGCTGTTACGCCCTTGTGTGGTTAATTTGAAACAACAAACTTCGCTTAGGTGCTTAACAAAAACCTGCTTCACTGGAGCATGCACGTGTTATTAAAGTACCTACTGTAATGAAACCATATTTCTAGTCTTTAGGTTCTACAATGTCTAAACAACACTAAAAACTTTTTGATATAACGATTTTATGATACAAACACGGAGCAGGTATGTTATTAAACGGTGCAAGTTTTATTGACAAAAAGTGACAATATTATGCTACAAATTGCATTTGGTTTTTTATGTCATATTATTTTTATGTTTCCTTTTCATAAGTGTCCGTACTCAACGTAGAGCCTTGATATTTAATTAAAATTATTAATTCTCGCTCATATCTCCAGAGCTGTAGGTAATCATTTTCAAACTGGTAATAATATAATTTAACATTTCAACATATTGAGCAGTGATAGCCTAATGGTTGGAACTTGGCCTCTCAATCGAGGGGTCCGAGGTTCAAATCCCGGGCACGCAC
>DWPV01004802.1:0-13136 GCA_018251915.1 Urbanus proteus proteus
AGGTCTTAAGGACCCTTACAATGTTACCTGCTCGTACCTTTTTTGCAAGACTGGTCGACGGTCGCCATACGGCAATAGAACATTTAAACACCTTGGACGTAGGAACCCATTATAACTGACGCCTCAATTTGACAATATAATTATGTTACGGTTTTTAACAGACTTAGAAAATGGAGGAAGTTTTAGGTTCGTTTGGATGTTTTGTTTTTTATTTTTTTATTTATCAAAATATTCTGAAGAATGTAAGAACTATTCGAGAACTCTGTACTGTATAGGTTAAATCTGTTTAATGTTAAATAAAATGTATGTTAATAAAATATTAAAATAATGCCTTTTGTACATGTATATAATTAAATTAATTTTAGCACCTATATTAAAATAACTTAGAATATTGAGAATTAAAATTAATTTACTAATATTATTTGATAAAGCTCATCGTTTGATAACTGTAAAAACTAATGAATGGTGTGCATTAAATAACATTTAAATAATTTTGTAACTTGTTTCTATCCTATCAATACAACTTTTCACGAAAAATAATAGTTTTTGAGGTTTATTTTGTTTTAATATAAATATCAATTATTTCTATGTGTATTATTTTGAGTCCAACGTCAAAGAGCTCTACCACCTTTACATAATTATATATAAACAAACAACATTCAAGTGTTTCGACTATGTTCAAGTTTGTTTCGTTCGGATCTAGTCACACAAATTGGCGCGTGAGCTACTTATCATTTAGCTGGTTGGGCCATAACTCAATTACGACCAGCCACGCCATCGTCCATGGAACAATACCGACCATCGGCACCCATGTCACGTATTTTTGTATAATTGTGACGTTAGATCATTAAGAATTAAGGCGCATACGACCAGATGGATTTATTTCGTCAACCTGACCGCATCGAAGCAAGGTCGAAAATTCGAGAGTTACTGTACCCTCGGCTTATTTGACGTAATTTGTCATACATGAACTGTTATTTTTTAAATAAAGTGAATGCTCATACGCCTTACCATATCAAGGACTTAATATCACGCACGTTACTGCGGAGCAATTTTTATCAATAACATTACTTGAAACTGTTCTTAAAATGGGTAAATATAAATAATTATATCTTTGCTATACTACTGATTGAAGCTTTGTGAAATCTGGAAAAACCCGCAAGGTTTTATTAGGATTGAGAACTACTAACTGCTAACGATGATTTCTAATCCAATAACACAAGTAACTTTATGTTCATCGACCTATTCGTCACGGGTTTTTTTCTGAAGATTTTAGACCATTTAAAAAAATCCTTTAAGGTCCTATTTACCTTATTTTAAAAACCTATATGTACTTATTTCATTTCTATTGTGCGAAAGTATTTATAAAAAAACACAGGTGCACCTAGTGCCACATTTCTTTTGTTTATATAAAAAATAAACAATCGTCTACTTAGTTAATATTGTAAAATATTCAATCACTTTTAAGTATTCTACTACAAACCGGTATTAAGAGACAGTAAAATATTACTGTAGCGCCGTGATTTAGGCCAGTGTTTCTCAAAGTGGTCGATAGCGCCCGAAAAAAGAAGAAGCGAATGAGGGGGCGATAACTGATCTATGAATTGCAGATATGCAAAGCCCAAAAATAGAAAAGCTCTCTTTTACCGACGTATTTCATCGATAGTAATAGAAATACTTTTATTCTATTTATATCTCCCATTTTATATTTTTTAAATAAATAAATAATTTTTTAAAGAGCAGAAAAAGAAATTGCTAGAAAATATTTTATGCCAAAAGTAGGCGGTTGACAAAAGAAGTTTGAGAACCCGTGTTTTAGGCGGAAGCAAATTACAGGGAAGTTGGTAGGTACGAAATGTATCGGTATATTTTAATACATTTGAGAGCGCAACTGCGGAGGCTTTTGAACTACGAAGGACAACGCCTTTCAACACACTACGTAATGGTAATAAAAACACACAAAGGTCGAAGGGCAATTCGGACCCTGTAACGTAAAGACCGTACAAATTGTTTTCTTCCTATAATTTCACTTTTATGAGGAACGAGGAAGTATTTAAGCAGCATATTAACATATTTACTGATGTGAGAATACCCTGCATCAATCAGAAGTACTTCCGTTTTGAAATACGAGAAACAGCCATGACAAACACGTTTTATTTCATACATAATAGTAATTATATTAATTTAACTTAAAGTCAAGTTCCGTTTGATGATAAGTGGTTACTACCCACTCCATCTAATGAATGAAAAATTGTATTAAAATGAAAACAAGTTTTACTGGTGTTTTAGGGATGAACTGACCTGGAGCTGTATACTATACCACTTTTTAATACTTTGGATATTAAAATCCAACAATAAGAAAGTAGTGCGAACGATTAATTCAATAAATTAGTTTCAAGAACATAAAATTAGTCACCTAACCGTTCTATGTAATTGTATCTGATTTTTCTTTAATCAATTTGTAACAACATTTTACCTGACAGATCTTTTGTGTACTGTATGCTTTTTAGAGCTCTACGTCAAGCAGCATAGTGTACGGTCTACGTGCCTGCATTATCTCGTTTATTACTACGTAAAAACGATATGGAGACAGTTTTTATAGTTCAATGAATAAAATATAAAAATAGAATCACTAAAATTGTTTGAAAAAATATGTGCAGGGTTTGAGGTCGCAGTTGTTACATGTGTTGTTGTTAGTTGTGTTGTTAGTTGATGTGGCATGGACGGCATACTAGGTCCATAAATTAATTAATTAAAATACGAGGTAAATTAAAACACCATAAGGACAACTACATGCCCGAGAATTCTTCGAATATAGTTTTGAACATTGGGTAGTCTATTCAAACATTGGTCAGTGCAGTTTGGCCGCCTTTATGATTTTGGTAGACTTCGAACGCTGCCCTAACGTCCATTCACTCTGAGAATAGACCCGTGATCAGCAGTAGGACAAGCTTGACAAAAATAAAGGGCAAAATCTGTAACACCAAATAAAATCTGTACAATTAACTTTACTAATAAAAATTGCGGCGTTGGCAGCCTTCACAGATACTAAAATTATTGACATACTTATGTAGATTTTTTCGCAAAATATGTAACTATTTACCATCAGTTTCAATAAAAACCATCTATGAATTTACGGATAGATGTCAAATAATCCCACCAATACAAATACTAAGAACCGGAGTCGTCTGGCATTTTCGCGAACATTTCGCTATCTCTAAGGACGATCTGAGGTCTCCAAAGGTTTGATTGTTTATAGGTTCCCAGTTATAGCACTCGCCGTTAAATCATCGATTTACATACAACAAACACTGTACGTGTGTAATACGCGCCTCAATTACACGGTCGCTTACATCTACCAGATGTGCCGCGAGATTGCGATGATGCTGCGACGATCCCATTCAATGGCAGATCTAATTTAGATAACACGATCGGTCGAACAAAAATATGCATCAATGGTATGCTGGTACGTCTGTGAACCGTAAATGTTACAGTTCATCTATATATACAGCCTATTACTAAGGTGATGCTGTTCTTGTGTATATGTGGTAGAGCAGTGGTTCTCAAACATTTAGATGGTGGAGCCCTTTTGAAGTGTAATTTTTGATGGAGCCCCAAAATAAAGGAAAAAATTACGTGCATTCTTTTTATAATGGGTAATCATGCTATAATATTAGTGTATACTATAATAAAAGAAAAATAATCTAATGAGAGTATTCTCGCAGAGCCACACGGCTCCGAACACACTTTTAGAATGAATGTGGTAGAGGACGGTTGTCGGGTCACTTACAGTAAGGTGGTGACTTTAGAACCTACTCATGAGTAGGAATGCATCCTCGATTGATTTTAGGTAAATAAAGCCTCTGTTTTATAACATATGAATTTAGTTACATATATCCGTGGGCGGTAGTGACCACTTACCATCAAGTGGGTTGGCATAGTGGTTTATCATTCTATGAAAAAATATGTTCTTTTTTTTAGTTTTCTGTTTCGTTTAAAATGCAAAATAAAGTAATAAATAATTATGTTCATCAACTCAGTTGTAGGTATTGTATTGAGTTCCGGTTCACATACGGCCTTCCGGTATTTTAGTGCTATAATTAAGGAATTGTAAATAAACGCTAAAATTACTAATAATCGTTTCTCTTGTATGCTGCTAAATATAAAGGTAGAGCTAGATCTTTTTGTATTATCGGTTGTTTTCAGTCTAATATTCAGTAACTCTTTTGCAACCAAACAAAGGGACGCCAATACGCTAAAAACACAAAAAACAATGAGTAGCGCAAAATATTTTCATAGTATTATAATTTAATATTAACTACGACGTTTATATTAAAGAAGCGTAAGTACAGTAAAAACTATAACTAATATAACTATATAAATTAAAGTAAGTACTTTAATTTATATACAATAAATGTGTTATATATTAAAATCGAATCATTATTTATTAAAATACATTTAACGAAAATACAAGTGACGTGTAGTGACAGCGTCAATTAAGGCAATCTCTCTCTACCTTGATCAAGGGATGATGTCGCTCATAATACTATTGCTATGTTCTGGTTAAAGGGCTTAAACTGTAAATCCGTCAACGGTATTTTGAGTCCACCTGACATTATTTAAAGATAACTAACCGATTAAACTGTCAATTTTAATTGTTAAGTTAACTGGCAATGGACAGTTATAGAAGAAATAATTGAGTAGGGTTTGATGGTCAAATAACATTTTATTATTTATGATATTTTTCTGAAACTGACATTTATAAGTGCCTAATCCGTAATGGAAAATAGGGAGATCAGTTTGACCAAAAGGCCATTTTTTCTTTATTTTGATATTTGAGAGACTTTTGTACACTTTGTTTCTAATTAATTAGTAAAATTATGGATTAAATAGTTTGTTTGAAAAATAAATGAAACTTATTTTTGTTTCCAATAAATTGACTTAGCTATCCTTCCGACTACAGTATTCTTCATTATGTATGTGTGTGTGTATGTACAGTTTACAGCAATATTGACTTTTATCTTAAATTACAAACTTTCCAATTACCCAACGATTTTGGTCATTACAGGCAATTATTTTTGCTATTCACGTGAAATATTCATAAAGCGACCACAGTCGTGATCACCTAATTACGGTTATAGATGTGAGCACGCAATTATTTCATTTGAAATATCTTTGCAACATGTCATTAATCAATTGCCACATAACTATAAAACTATTCAAGGAGAAAACCGACCAATTATAATAAGATTTGTGTTTCATAGAGCGCGAGGTTCGCAGATTTCCCTGAATACGTGTAGTTACCCTATGAACCATATTTTAACACGTAGTGAGTTCTGGATTAGATCCCAGGCAAGGCAAGGTCAAGCAAGTATCCGAATGACGAATTGAGATTTCTACTCATAGCTCTCTGAACGCCGAAGAAAAATCTAGTGTTTGTGGCTATGAGTGTAGACAGCGTTATTAAGTATTACTGTTACTGATTTGTTATAAGAGCCTCAGTATCTGCATTGGAATAATTGCCAAATTAGACCAGCTTAGTGTCTAACCCTCAAATGGACAATTGCACTGAGTTTTCCGAGTCGCCAAAGGGTTCTGCAAACTCCAACGGCACCATTGCCTCGGCTATTTCAAGATAATAAAGGCAGTTTTAAGCGCTGTTATAAATAATACCTATCTTTCATCCGATGTAAATACGACACGTTCAAAATAAGACCAGTGAGTAGTTTGCGATTATTTCCGGAACAATTATATGATTTAATTCACCGGATAGAATTGCTTATTCGAAACTAATCAATTATAGAACTAAACACAAATATATATTATGAATGAGCTCATAAAGTAAAATAACGTATTCGAACTCATAAATCGTTTCTCATAAACTCATAATTCCCGAGTCACAAATGCCTATCACACACACAGACACAGTACATCCCGAATGTATACTTCATTTCCACCAACTAGGGCGCGTCCATAAATTACGTGAGATCTTTAAAGGGGGGAGGGGTCGAATCAAATTTAATCTATTTTGGTCCATTTAATCCTGATATAGGTACATTAAGATTTAATTTTAAACGTAATCGTAATACGATCTTATTACACTTATAACTCTCAGCAATGTTGATTACTAGTCTTAACTAGCCAGGGGATGGGGGAGGGGATTGAATAAAGGGGGGGATAGAAAAATAAAAAAAAACTCCTCACGTAACTTATGGACGCCCGCCTATGAAATATAAGAAAAAAATGCAGATTTTATTATGTTTTAAAGATGATCGTAGAAAATCTTGAAAGTACTATTCAATGCATAGAATAATCATACAAAATTATCTGGTCTCCTGAACTTTTTCGGTAGAACCTTACACAATGTTTACAAACTATATCTGCTACAAACTAACCTTTAAGACGACTCAGTTAATCTATTACTTACCTTCAAACCCCCATCTTAAATTTTCGCAACTACCAACGTTGCGATATGACACGGTTAATAGCTTGCGGCTTGCAATGGATATATTAAACTAGATTTGGTAATATCGTCATTACACGCATCCACGAATACCACAAAGATATGATTTCAAGTGGAATATGAGACCAGAAGTCAATGAAGCAATCCTACTTAGGATATCTTAATAAGATTAAATTAGTGAACAGTTAAAGTACCTACACTACATATTATGTTATTAGCTGATCCTCGTGGTTTGATGATAACCAAAATTACACTTGTAAATAAATCACCATATATCACTAATCATAAACTCCAACTTGGAAGAAATATCAGAGCTCACGTTCTAAAATTACAAACACCTTTTGATTAATTAACTTATCAATGGTCAAATTAACAAAGTTATTTTTTCAAGAGCAAATTGATGATGTCATTAACTTGCGCATACTACATTTAATCAATGTATTCCACTAAACAGGAAATTGAAGTGATAGAAGTCAATTAATATACTTTAATAGGCGTAGTTAACTGAATTCATTTGACTACGTACTTTATCTCCAAACAAACTAGTAGGTATACCAAAATAAAAAAAATATTTTCCGCTTCAATCGCTCGAAAATAGGCCTGGCTTTTGAGACATAAGTATTGAAACACGATAAGTAAAACAACTAAGACGAAAAGTAGAAAATTGGCATGGAAAATGAATTCTGAAGTCAACAGTTACCCAACTATATTCATAAAGGAAATTTTAATTCCAACCTTATGAAAATGTGTATGTATGAAAGACTATGTCGGTGGTAATGGTAAGGAATGTAGGAATTAGCGGTCAGGTAGCCGTGTTAACGTTACGTCACGCGTTGCAGAATCCACTGCTTGCGACAGCGTGGTCATTAACCCTCCGATCAGTCATCTGTTGGGTGTGCCATTTCCTAAATACTGTTAATTTACTTTCATTTTCTGAAGGTACAGCTTAAGAAATTCAAATGATCCTAGAAAGGTCTGACTGGACCTTAACTAGGACTACGATCTTATCTGGGGTTGATTACAAATGTCCATGGGTGGCAGTGGCCACTTATCATCAGGCGGACTGCATGTTCTTTTGCTACGTCGAATCTATAAAAAAAAAGAAATAAAAAATAATAAAAAAAAGATCTTCCTTGAAGATTCATAAAGTCAAATGAATTTTTTATTAGGAACATAATCTCTTAAGTATGGCCAAAAATTCGGCTCTTAGTCATTGTTAAATAGGCTTTAAGAGTAGGTGCGATACCAATATTTTAAAAATAACACAAGTATTGTGTCAATAAAAAGTTTTCCGGTTTTATACAATAAGTACAACCTTGAGCATTATTTCATGCCTAGAGCAAACAAAAGTTTCTGGTAACTGAACCCGGAACACTCAATGCAACAGCTGTAGCACTGTTAGTGCCTGTACGTAATGATTTATATGACTTGGAAAAGAATCTTCAGGAATTACGTCAGTTTATTTTATTAGTTTCCGGTACAAATAGCTACACTCCTACTGCCTCCAATCTCTATTTACGGTGTGGGCGCTATGGACACAAAAAGTACAACAATCGGAGACAAATTAATCATTTAGACCTTACTTCATAAATGAATCGAACCAGATCCCTTAGCTTGGCGCGACCAGGTTCATCGTATTTTAATTAATCTTTTTTTATATGATCGAAGTAGCAAACGAGCATGCAGTCCACCTGATGGTAAATAGCCACTGGCGCCCACAGATATCTGTAGTTAACCCCAAATAAGATCACAGTCCTACCTGAGGTCGACCAAAGATGTGTTGCTACTCCTGAGGACTAAGTCGGAACGCCTCAGATAAGTATGTCTCCCTTATCAACCTTTCAAACCAAAATACAACAGCACCGAACACTGGTGTTATTAGGCAGAAATAAGTGTGGCGGTCATGCTGGAATCAAACCACAAAGTGCTCTACCACCTATTAAACCAACCCGGATCCCTTAGGTTGGTGGGATCGGGCTCATCGTTGTTTAATTTAATTGTCATTATTATAGTGCTTTACACTAAACTATAATAATCATCATAACTTACGGCAATTCATAAGCGATTGGTCAGAGACTGTCTGTTACGTCATCAGTTGCAGCATCTACCTGACACTCGCTTGCGACACTTGTGGTTAATGGCCATCTGGTGCTTTCCATACGTCACTTCTGGTCTGCAACTTTTGTTTTATTATGAGGAGACACGTACCCAGCAGTGTATACATGTGTACATATTTTGGTGTTAAACTAAAACATATTTCGATAACGTGACGTTTACGTATGAGGCCTCAAAATATATGTAACCATATGTTGCGTCTTCATATATTATAGTTAGTTTTGTTTAGGAATGAATTAGAAATGACAAAAACTACGTAAGAAATAGCATACTTACTTGTATTATTATGCTTTATTATGCAGGTGCTGCACCTTGATGATTTCTTCTCGTAATTATACATATAAAAATATCTCTATGATCAAATGATAAGCCCGGTTACAAAACTTCTTAGACAGTGACTAAAGTTAATCCACCTGCTTAACTATAACTTAGTCTTTACAATAATACACACAGATATAAGTAAAATGTTACATAGCAGCAATGAACTACTGATATATCAAGGAGTAAAAGAAGCCGTGACTTTTAAGGCAATTAATTACTTAAATACTATTTTCACATTGAAAGTGTCCGGTTTTTCTTTCCTGTATCCAAATATCATTTATTAAAAAATAAATTAAGACAAAAACATTTTTCAAAAAAATTATAACATCGTTTTTGAAACAGATTTTTGAGATTGAGTATAAAAATAAAGCTTGTACTTAAGGTTATTTCCTAAATTACGGACATAAAAAGCACATAGTAGGTACCTATTCAGAACAAAAATAGGTACAAAATCAAAATGGTAAGGAATAATTCTAACAATTGTTTCTAGAGAACTTGTTACCAAAATGTACCTGATTTAAATCCTAAAGGTATATTCCAGTTGTGCTGATTTCCGAATCTCTTAAACTACTTATTTGCGTATGAATGAAGTTGTATGTATTCTTAAATCTATGATGAAACTTTTTCATATCAGCCATGACAAACCCATATCGAAATACATACATATGTGGAGAGATCCTAACGAAGTATTGCAATGAATTTTAGTCTAACAACAGTATGAATCAAGGGTCTCCGCTAGGATGAGGGCACAAAATATTATTAACTCCGGTCTTAGTATAGAAAAAGCAGTAAAAAGTTTATAAGTAGTAGTTTCATTCTCACTTTCGTTTTGAATTCCATGAATCCCAGACTACTTTTAAATGGAAGTGACAGAGGTTCTCACACGACTTAAGACGACTCTGGATCATAATGAGGATGAAAAACATGGCTAATATTATAGTCAAGTGGATTTACTTAAGTATACAAAATTCTGCCTGGCTAGCAACAGTTTCCTGCCACCTGACACCAGTGAGACAGACAGCTCAATCAGCTCAGTTCCGTTCATCAGTAATAGAATTAAGAGCTGAAATGTGTCTAGATTCTCAGAGTGATTGCATTACAGTAATAAACTGTCACAATTGAATAATGTGCTTGTAATGACGAATGCCGAGGAAAGTAGGCCGGTTGTTACGGATTAATATGAAACAAGCAACTTCAATCGAAATATTTTTTAAGGAGTTTGATCTTAAGATTGTTAAATAATAACTTGACTTTGGTTTTCTACTTTTTTGATTTTAACAGATACCTAGTTTTTATTTAGGTACGCGTTTAAATTTAAAAAATAAACACGCACTAAAACATATGAGCTGCATGAGGGACATAGTTTATAGAATATTTATACCTTACTACTTGTATATTAGGTATAAAGAAATAACAAAGTTTATCTCTTTTAGTTAATTGAGTTTCTTTTTTTGTTAATTAGTTATTGAAGTTTTAGTATTACCTGTAATGTTAACAATTAATAAAATATTTTATAATGATGCATAATTCAACTTGGAATGTATTTAGTCTCTATTTATACACATTTTATTATAATATTTTTTATAAAACATGTTTAAACAATACTTTTTAATATTTTTATGGCTTGTTATGATCGCAGATATAGTATTACATGAACCCATATATAATTTATTTGTTTACTTTAATTACAGAATGTTTTTTCCTAGAAGTGTACCGTACTTAATCGAGTTTGTGCCTGCGCGGGATTTCTTACCGATGACGCAAAATTCGTACTTGTTATTGGAATAAATAGCCATTTAAATACCTGTAAAATTCTCTATCTTGGCGTGAAGGTCACGTTCAAATCGGTTCAGCACCTAGTTTCCAAGATACGTTCATACAAACAAGAAGGTTTCTTTATGTAAAATGGTATGTATTTCTGGCTTGCTTGTATTAAATGTCCAATTTGAATACTTAACAAAATGTACCGACATATTTTTAATTTGACGATAATTACGAGAAAGGTATTTTAGATACTTGGGATTTGGTAAATTTAAAGGATATTAAATACGCACGAATCCGCTCGACAAAGATATTCAGATAAGGTTATATTACCCTGACTGTTTCCATTTTTATCTGCCGAATCAATTATGTATATTTCTAGCATTTTTATGGTAGATTCTGTACAGTACAATCGGGAAGGTATTCACATTACATCTGTTTCAAATCGAAGCGACCATCCGAGTTCTCGTGAGAAGTTACGCATATGTTACTGATTTCAGGTATCCTGTGTTGCTGTTATGTAGAGTTGCTTAAAGATGTTCATGGGCAGTAGTGGACTACATAGCCGTTTGCTAATTAAACCTTATTTTAAAGAACCTGCGACAATGATTAATGTTCTCGAAATGACGAATGAAATTTATAATGACAATTCAAAAAGTACTTCTCGTTTCGTCTCCAAATTGACCTGAAAAGATAAGTGTCTTCAGGATCTGAATCACTGTAACCTCAATTCGCATCAAGTTATAACGAGATGATTGTTAATGACTGTAAATTTAATGTAATTATTGATCTTGGGAGAGCTTTCCGTTTTGCAGGTAACGATAGTGGGTGTGTAATTTACCCATTAACTCATTTGACCGTAATTGAGGTTTTTGGTTGTTGTATTTTATCTGGACCATTAGGCAAGTTAAGTTATAATCATTACAGCTATATATATGTAGGTAGTTACATTATTTTATTTATAATTGAGCACATTAAATATTGTTGGTAATAATTAATTATTCTAGCAACCTTTTCGGGTCAAAATTAGATACCAAAAACAAGTATCTCTTTGTAATATTCAAAGTAGGTATATCACTTATATTGACAATATATTGCAATATTTCACCACAAATACACAATCTTAATTTGTCCCTTTAAAGACACGCTAAATTTTTAGTTAAATGGTAAAGTTAAACCTTGACAAAGAGCAATATTTGCAACAATACGTATGGCCAATATTGCAAGTATTTGTTGTTAGAAATGCATATAGGTATCATAAATATGTTTCCTCTCTACTGGTGCTACACCCGTATTTAACATTGTTAGAAGACATAAATGCCAACGTAAAGTTATTTAATTACAAAAATCTATTATGTTTGAACATAAAATACACCTTCCACTGAAGTGATAAATACACCTTCCACTATTTAACTTCCAGCTATAAGCAAAGTTGTTTGATACTATTAAAATGGATATAAGTAGTGGCATATTTTTAGTAAATATCGATTGATTTACCCTAAACATCAATGGCAAAGGTTTGCTTAATTCAAATATCTATTATTAAATTACTACAGGTACTTATCGTTTAAATAATATTGTATAGAGTTTTGCGTTATGTTCAGTCACAGAATAACAAAACTCCATACTGCTAAATTAGATAATAAACAGATCTTAAACATCATACCTTATCTATAACATGTGAGTAGCAAACGAGAACGCAGTTCACCATGGTAAGTGACCACTGCCTCCCGTGGACATTTATAATCAACCCCAGATAAGAACAGAAAGTCTTACCTGTAGCCACAAATGCGTTGCTACCCCTGAGGACTAAGTTGGATTGTCTCGGATAAGTATGTCTCCCTGACCAAACCCTTCAAGCCAGAACACAGCAGACCTTAACACTGCCGTTATAAGGCAGAAATAAATATTTATTTCAGCTCTTTTTTTAATATTCTGTCTTTATTCATTTCTATATTATATATGCATATGTTTACTATGTGTTGACCAGACACGAATCCGGCATTAATTTGTCACGTATAAAAGTATATTTACATTGAATTTTATTAAATTTACATGTTCAACAATCTATTATTCTCAAATATTATTCACAGGTAATACCTACAGTGTAGAGTCCACCCAGTATAGCAAAATAAATTATCCTTAAGTCACGTTAAGGCCAATAAATTGATTACCTCGATACAACTAATAGATCTTAAATTTAGATAAGCATTTACATATTTATTTTATTTATGACAAACATGTCACGTTCCACCGTTACTTTAGATATAGACAATCTTGTTATCATGTTAAATAGGTAGGTTGATTCTAAATGGCTCTTTAATTCTTAATCTATTGCATGCGAATATCTTCGTATACTAATATTATAAAGCTGAAAGTTTGTGAGGATGGATGAATGCATGGATGGATGGATGTTTGTTACTCTATAACTTAAGAACGGCTGAATGGATCTGGATGAAATTTGGCGCAGACATAG
>DWPV01004803.1:0-13136 GCA_018251915.1 Urbanus proteus proteus
TAAGAACTCTCAGATGTGCAGGTTTCCTCACTATGTTTTCCTTCACCGTAAAGCAAGTGATAATTAATTTCTAATACACATAAATCAGAGGTGCGTGCCCGGGATTTGAACCTAGAACCCTCGATTGAGAGGCCAAGTTTCAACCATTAGGCTATCACTGCTGTATGAAGTATAGTATGTTTGCAAATGTGTGCGTGCGTTCGCGTGTGTGTACGCGTGTGTGTTCGTGTGTGTGGGTGCGTGGGCGTGTGTTCGTGTATGCGTGTGTGTTCTTTAAACTTTTACTTCCAAAAATATGGATACGGATTTTTCACCCGGGTAGTCGGCAATGGCTACTTAAATAATTAATTAATAAAATAAATCGCGTTACTACGGAACGTGTATTATTTTCACGGTTCGTGCTTACCACTTTAGCTACACAGAGCACTGATCTTTCAATAGACTGTTGCTGTATTTAATGATCCTCATTAACGCCTCTCACGTGACTTATAACGTTTTTTGCGAGGAATTTGTTCAATTTGTTGAACAAGCTGTTTCAGAATTATTTCTGTAATAGAATTGTAGGCTTATCGTTGTAATCTGATGTTAAGTCATTGCTGTTTTAAGATTTCTATGTCTCTACATTATATCTATACAAATAAATAAAATTGGAGTGTCTGTTTGTGATTTCGAATTAATAATTTTTTATTCAATGCACATGAAATTATACGCGATACCTATAACGAAAATGCAATTTTTTTTGTCCGTCTGTTTGGCAGAGGTAATCTTCTAAACGGCTAAACCGATTTAAACGGGACTTTCACTGAAAGATAGCTGAAGGTCTAAGGCGTATTTGGAACTGATTACGAATGTTCATGGGTGGCATTTGTCATTTATCATTAAGTGGATTGCATGCTAGAAGCAATATAATAGCAAGCATACAACAACATAAGCAATATAAGACATTATTATAACTTGCTTTAACGGTGAAAGAACACGCTGAGGAAATCTGCACAACTTAGTTCTTAAAAAAAGTTCTCAAAGATGTGTGAAGTCTACTAATTCGCACTTGGCCAGCGCGTGGACTACTGCCTAAATCCCCCTCATTGTAAGTACCCGTGCCCAGTAGTAGGACCTATGAGTGGGACAATGATGGGTTGACGGATTGCAGTTTTATGCACTTTATTTCAATAATATAAAAGTCACTCTCATCTCGCTTCCCTTATGAAAGTATGAACTGTCGTTTCCTTGACATCTATTAAACTATTCTTATCTTACCTAACCTAACCTAACCTAATAAATAAACAATGTTATCTACGTAACAAATATGATATTGTGTTCCAACATTAGTTATAGCGAGTTACTTACATCCTGTTTAGCTAGAAGCTTTTAAAATTGTGTTGGAGTAGCAGTAATTGAATTCTGATTCCAGGTTGCCTGTAATCTGGTTAGCTCCGCTGATGGCAGCCTCCCTAATACTGTTATATTGTAGGGCAAAATACCACGGTACTACGCATCCTGTATTGTGTTTTGATTTTTAGGTCATCGATCCATCACATGAAACGCACAAAACCTTGCGGTTTGTGTAGATCGAACCGTTCGACAAAGTTAAGCTACGTCGGGTGTTGCCGGTAGACGGATGGGTGACCGCCAGTGGCAAAATTTCATGCGCGTTTCCGTCCTATGGAGTGCATCCTAGCTTTCGACTTTTTTTTAAATTTTTTTGACGATCCGCGTGTCGGAACGGTTACCGGTCTGACGCGCAATGGGTCCCAGGTTCGATTCCCGGCTAGACAGACAACTAAATGATGAATTTAGATTTTTGATCTGCGCTTGGGTGTTTGCGTATTCGTGTATGGGTGTGTCCATGGCACCCACGACACAGGAGGAAATCCTACTGGGGCCTATGAGTGTAGAAAGCGTTTTAAATACACATAGTTTCATGGAAAAATATTGGCAGCATAATTCTTTGCTAATATAATATGTACATACGAAAACCTTTTGAGATCGCATAAAGACATATGCATTAAGAATGCACCTTCCCAAATTAAAGCCATGTACATGCGTGTTAAAATTCCAAAACGCACTAAACAAGATTCGGTTACGTTTATTGACCCAGCTATGGGACCGGTCTGAGCCGACGCGAAATGTTTTGAAGGCACATCTCATAAAACCCTTCGTAAGTCTTGTAAATGTAGTTTATTACAGATAGTATCACATACTTTAATATATTAATGTCTTGTATTATGCGTACTTAAAGGAATGCTTGATAATGATAATATTAATAAAATGGAGTTTTAAACGGTAATGCAAATGTCGAGAAAGGTAGATTTGAAAAAATATAATATGATTTGGTTGTAAAAACTATTTGTTGTATTTATTGAAAAGTTTTAAAGGGCTACTGTAGACGTCTCTACCTGTCTCGCGTGTATGGTTTTAATTATTTGATAGCAAAATTGTCCATTACATAAAATTATTTGTAACGCATGTAGATTAAAACAGGAGGCAGCTACACATCTACCTAACAGCAAACGTACCCTAAAAACTTCATTAGTTTAGGTACAATTAAACGTATCTAAATATCTTCGCTCTACCACACTCTTCAAACTTAAAATCTGCTGTTACAAAGTAGGTAAATAAAGTATGAAATGCCTAGTTCTATCAACTTCAATACTGATGACAACAGAACTTATTGATTCAACGTTTTCTAGAGGCATTCGCTGCTATTCACAAGTATCTTGAACTATCAGGTATCTTGAACTATCACGAGCGTAGGCACTCCAGGGCCTCCAGGTCATTTAATTAGGAACAGCGTAGTCAGCATTTGATCATAATCCGCTCTCTCGACTTTTGTTGTCTTGTCTTATTTGTTTAATGAAATGCGAAGAAAAGTAGTCACTTTCTCTCGGTTTCGCTTTAGAAAGAAAATTGCTGATGACAGCCATGGTGGCCATGAGAAAATGAAACAATGGGACACCATATTTATAAGTGTTATTTGTGACATGAATGGATTAAACAAACACAAACTGTTTAATTAAATAACTACTTATGTGTTATTCTAATTGTTAACTGTCATACGATAAATTCATAAGATGTTTTGTTATAAATGTTATTTTGTTTTTAATTAAGCAGATGTAGTCTTTAAACAAGAAGAAAAAATACAGATAGGTACAATATGATTCTGAATTTTATTACTATATACCTATGTTATTTTAATGCCGTTTGTACTTTTAAGTCTTATGTCGAATACACATATTCAACACTACAAAAGAGCAAACAAAAATATTATGCTATATGAATAAGTTATGTAATATATTACAATGAATGTATATTGTACGTGCATTACATAGTAAATTATTTATTGGCTGTGACCTCAGATAATTAAAGTAGATAGATCTATCATTCCTAACAAACAAATGAAGTCATTTTTAAAATGGTCGAGCTATAAAAGTGATTATGTGAGGGTAAATAAACAAAGGAACTGATATGAAACCACGCTAGTTTTATGTAAGTGAGTGCGTATAAATAATTGAAGGTAGCGTAGTTTTTTGGCTTCACTCAAATACAAGGCGGTGAGTAATCTACCTATTTTATTTATCTGAGGCTGTGACATATTTAAATAAGACGTGTAATAATGGACTTAAATCGTTATAACTATGAACACCATAATATACTAACAAAAATAGCTTTAGTACATTTTAAAAGGTATTAGTGTTAACTAATTCGGATTATCCCACAAATAATAGAAGTCATGGCAACAAGACGAACAGGTGAGTTTGCCGTGCGTGAGATGAAGAGATTAACTTATACGTTTCAGCATTATTTGCCAGTTACGGAAATTATACTAAATACAATTATTTAGGAATGCAAATTACGAAATAAGAAATCCATTACATGCATGCGCTAAAATTATATCAGTTTTCTAATACATTCCGTTATGTTGTGTGTCGTAATGAGCGTAATTTTAAACTTAAGTTTTGTAAACGTACATAACAATGATATAAAAATATAGACTTGTTAAACAGGTTCTGAAATATTTTTAAATTTTACAAATTGAATTGTAAATACGAAAAAAATGCTATTTTTTGTATAAATAATAGTTCGAAAGATGTCAAGTGGTAATACTGTAAGTTATTTCTCATTAGTAGGTATCTCAAAGGTATAAGTGGGTCATGTTATTATTTGGATCAGTAACTGTGAGGATCATCCCTATCTATTAGGATCATTACAATAAATTTGAATTTAGAACGCAACAAATACTGTAACAGATCTATGCAGTTAAGTGTGTACGTAATGCCATGCAAAAATAAAAAATAATAAGAGAATTAAGAGATGATAATTATTTTAAATATTGAAATATACAGACAGATTATTGATCAGATGGAACTATTATATATACATTTTGATAGTAAGTAAATATTTGTTCTTAATTTGGCACAACCTACTTGTTCATCCTTTCAGAACGTAATTAAAAAAAGTAGGAAGTGACAGTTTTTGCGCGTAACCACTGAAAGGCGCCAAATGTAATCGTATTTATTTAGATCAGTTTTTGCTTTCGATCGTCCATATTTATTGAACTGTGAGATCGATTCTTCGAAACCTATGTAGGTGGGATTTGAATTAGTTTAATGAGGTTTCTTTCACTAATTTTACTTTATTTTATCTACCTACCTACCTAATTTTATCTTTTAAAAATAATAGTGTACCTACTGCACTATTGACATTTTTAACTGAATCAAAGCGTAAACTGCATTATGTGTTAAGTACAGTTTTTAATTATTAAATATCGTCTGAAAATTTATTTCATTGACTTTTTACGCTTAAGAAATTAATACGCTTTAAGAAAATTCGTTCGGAATTCGATTAAACTGTAAGTGGAATAAAAATATGTATTTTTGGACAACGCGATCAATGAACGATGCGATGCGATGAACGAAAATTATCTTCAACTGAAATGTTTTTCCTGAGTAAGGTATGCAAAAAAAACACACACACACTAATTAATTAACTTTAAATTTTTCTACAAAAAAATCAAGTTCATAACCATTATAATTTTACAATAGTTAAATAAAATATACATTGAATGAGTACTTGTACACGTAATTGTACACGAAATATTGGTTTTGGGTGTACGAGAGGAAATGGAATGGAAACATCGACTATGCATCGGAAATTGCGCGGGAACTGTATTTATGCCAAGGCGTCAGTGCATCTGATGTAATATTTTAGAAATGGAAAAGTAAATTACCTACAATTCTGTACATTTTACAAGTACTTAATACTTGTACTATGATAGGTAACAAAAACTCTATATATTTCGCTTATAGAGAGTATTTGAGATATGCGTGATATGGAGAGGTTTTGTGACCTATCATAGCATGCATTATGACAATAATCGATCGCACATCGATTTATACCTTATTAAGCTACTTAATATGAATAAAAAAATGTTGAAAAGTACCATTTATGAGTCCGTTATTTTTAACTTTTTTACATACAAGTACCTACTTAGGATGTAAAAAAAGTCTATGTGTTTTTTTTCTTCATTTCTTTTTTTTATTTACATGTCATAATAATACACACTATTCTTTTTAAGTGTATAACATCTGTGGAGTTCAAGAGATGGTGCCCTGTGTCGGCTGTAACGGACGGAGTAGAGGGGGCGTAGTAATAAGGTTCTGGGTTAACCTTTTGGGTACGGAACACTAATAAATATTTTTAAAATGTGACTATTGAAAAAATGTAGGTAATAAATTTTCATTAGTTTAATTTACTTGGATTTATTATTATAGTGCTGTTTGCTGACCCTTGAATGGCTTTATTTTGTTAATTTATGTGTTGGTTGAATATAATGGTACAATATTATAACTACTGAATCTTAATTATAGTGAAACCAATAGCAAGAAGCAGTAGACAGGTAATCAGTTTCTGATAGCCATAGGTGCCATATTTTGCATGAGTAATATGTTTTGGCATGACAGAAATCGATAACTACCTACTAATATAATTATTTACATACATAACTAATTATTACGTTAGATAGAGATATTATTTGTATGCATTCCGAGATTAAAATAGATTTTAATAAAACTGTACAAAACTTTTTTCAATATACTTAGTGCGCTCACTACAACATTTAGTTTTCGATTACGTATAAGTTTTTTTATGAACTCCTTTCAATATCTTCACGAGTAATTTAATTTACCATGGTTGGAATTTGCGCTTACATAAAGTTAACAAAAAAACTTCGAGCTTTCGAATTGCGAAATAAGGCAACACTCACCGATAACCAAATGTATGGTAAAGCACTTCCCTATACGGCTGTTGGCCATAGTGCGAGAATCTAATGTAACTCTTACGTCACTGCACTTTCACTGCGCGCGGTATAACATGGTATAATCTTATGAAACAGAGGACGCTGCACTGCAAGTTCAATGCACTTAATAATAAAAAAAAAAAACAAAAAGCAAGATGGCGGATAAGGGTTTCGGCTGTCAGTTGGTTTTTTTGGCGGGAGATTTTTCGTAAAAAACGCGTCGCGCGCGCTCACTTTCGAGGTGCGCAGTGAGTCGCGCACGTTTGACCGCGTGCTTTTACTTTCCTACAATTCGATAAATACAGTGGGGAGGAGCAATTTGGAGCGGATGTTTGTCACCTTTGTTGTGATGGGTTGCTTAAGACTGGATAAAATAAATAGAACCACGGTATACCGCAGAGTCAGCGATCAACTCTACATGACTACATGTTTTTCTATAGTAGGTACTGTTACTTATAATAGTAGCAAACTAACATTAAATCCATCTAATAAGTTGCCACTGCCGTCCATGCACATCTGTAATCTCATCTGGTAAGATTAGAATCCAAGGTCTACCATAGATGCATTGTTACCAAGGACCAAGTTGAAACGGTTCGGCTTAGTACGTCTCCCTTGCCACACCCAAACAGGAATATAACAGCGCTCCATACCACTGTTATAAGGGACCTAAAAATAAAAACTTTAAAGGTGGTAAACTTTATGGGTCGACTCCGACGACACCGCCGCGCCGCCACGCCTATCACTGCCTTATAACAGCAGTTTTCAGACCTGCTGTATTCTGGTCTGAAGGGTGTAGTAGAAATATATAGTAGCGAATGAGCATGCAGTCCACCTGATGGTAAGTGGCCACTGCCGCAACTGTAATCAACCCCAGATAAGTTCAAGGTCGTACCTGAGGTTGACCACAGATGCGTTGCTACCCCTAAGTATGTCTCTCTTACAACACCCTTCAGACCAGAACACAGCAGCGCTTAACACTGTTATAAGGCAGAAATAAGTGTGAAGTGGTGCCGCCGGAGTCGAACTACAAAAGAGTTCTACCAACCTTAACACCTTTAAAATATATGGTATACAAAAAAAAGATAGAAGTCGTAGTTAACTATTAGTCCAATAAATCGTAGGTAGTTCAAGGTAGTCGCTATAGATTGCTCGTTAGGCATGCTTCGCTGGTGCCCACGTCTTAAGCGATAGGTCAGTGCACATCTAATCAATACCTTACAATTCCCTGTGTAGGTGTTTATTGACAGCCTCGAACATAAATAGGGCTGCACTTGAGACCGTGATCCGGTGGCAGAATAAGGAAAAAAAGAAATGAATTAAGTTTTTAAAAACAAACCCCTCATTTATGCTATTTTTAAAAATCTCAGTTGAGGCCTCCATTGACGTGTTGCTACTCTTACGGATTTCCTCGAGTAAGTATGGTTCCTTTACCCCACCCTACAAACCAGAACACAGCAGCGCTTAACACTACTGGTGTAAGGTAGAAACAGGTGTGACAGTAGTGCCGTCAGAGTCAAACCGCAAAGGGTTCTGTACCACCTTTAATAAATTAAAAACTGCGCAAACCATAGACATCATGTCTGTGGCGTGAAAACCTGAATTAGACCGTAAAAATGCAAATATTAATTATAATTGGAATTAAGTGCAACTTGTCAGCCCTAAATAATCCTATTTTCAGCACGCACTTAAAAGGATAGTTTGAAAAATATAATGTGAAACTCTTACCGTTCATAATTGACGTCAATTCCCGTAGTTAGTTATAAATGTCAGCTTTAATTCTATCAGTTATCTAACAGGAACGTGTGAGGGAAATGGCAACGATACACGAGGCGGTATTTAATAGACGCAAATAGATTAGTTCTTCTTGATATTACATTAGTAATGCACCTAATGTTACATTAATTATATGAGAGTAGCAAACGAGCAGGCAGTCCATTTGATTGAAATTGACTACTGCCACCCATAGACATTAGTAATCAACCCCAGATAAGATCATAGTCCAACCTGAGGTCGGCCACAGATGCGTTGATGAGCCCTGAGGACGGAGTTGGAACGCCTCGGATAAGTATATCTGCTTTACCACACCCTTCAGACCAGAATACAGCAGCGCTGTTGTTATAAGGCAGAAATGGGTGTGGCGGTGATGTCGCCGGAGTCGAACCACGTAGAGTTTTACCCCCTTCAAACTTCTCTTTGCCAGTTGCGTCACTTAGACTTACCTCATTCTTTAAATCAGACCACAGTCCCACTTAACACTGGTATTATTAAGCAGCGGTATCACCTTCGGAGTCGATTTAAATCCACGCATAAAAAAGTTATATAAAGGCAAACAAACAAATATTATTTCAAAATTCTAATAATAATATCTAACCATTTCTAATTATCTTAATGAAATTAGTTCTTAAAATAAATTACGGAAAACCTTACAAAAATTACGCAAGTGACTTGGCCATGTAACAATATTGGTAGAGTCCGGAGAAATGATACATTCATCCATTGTGTAAGGTTTTGCGGCTTTTCCGAATTTAACTCCGAGGGATATTTTAAATATTTTTTCCTCAAAAGTAATCTCTAAGAAGTACTTATTCTTATATTAAGGTTAAACGAGGGATATTCGCTTATGATTCAATAATTCATGCAGTGAAAGAACGCATTAAAATTATTTTATCTAGTGTAGTGATTGTTTCTTGTTCAGACATTTTATTGTGCTTTCAATTTCATCAATAATGCATTTTAATTAAAAATTAACATAATGTTTTCTGCTTACATATTAAGATTGGAAATCGAATACTGATCACCCTCCGGAAATATGTCTCTAGATTTACCTAACAAACGCCATAAGTATCATAGTACCTACTAAACTTGTATTGTTATACGCTGCTGCGATTTTGAAGAGTCTCTTAAACGAGGCGTTCCAACTTAGTCCTCAGGGCAACGCTAAGAGTTTCACTGGAAGATAGCTGAAGATCTAAGCCGTAACATAGGCTACTTTAATTTTTGAAAAAAAAATTGCGCGCGCTCCACGCTCATTTGAGAGCATTTTGCGCAGGTAAAACCGCGGGGATTAGCTAGTAGGTACTATAGTAATAGTGGTACCTTCCAACTAGTTCTACCTTTCAACTAGTTCGAATCCAATCAAAATGTAATTCAGATCCATTGATGACATGCAAAGCTTATCAGAATTTAATTAAGTTTCAGATACACAATGTCGAATCTAGGTCGAATTAGATTGACGTCACTCTGTAGGTACACTAACTGTCATAGACTTAGTAACAAAACAGACAGCGCAAAATGCACTAGCTAATCTAAATCTCAATAGTTGTATATTTTCGTGTAAAACAGTGACACCGTTTCTGTGTATTATGGATACGGATTTATCTACGAATTTTAGATGCTGTTTCTCTATGTAGAGTTATCTAAGTTTATGTGTAAGTTAAGAGTGTTAGTATTTAAATACGTCCTGTGTTTTAAAAGGTTCCGCCCATATAGAAACGAGGTAGATTTTTAAGTTAAAAAAAACATTCTTTACTTATAAATACTACATATGAATCGTTTCAGTTTATTTCTCAGAGATGGCACCACTAACTGCAATGCATCGACCGATCTCAATTAGTTTATCTTTTATATAGGGTATGTATTCTTGTAGTAACTTCTTTTCATAAGACAAACATTCATGCTTTTAGTCTGGTACAAAAAAAGGAATGACAAAACCATTACATTACTTAGGCATTCCTAATTTAATAAAAATGAACAAATTCATGAACGCACATAACAGCACAGATTTAAGCACCGATATTATTTTCGTGTCTATTCTATTAGTTTCTACAGTCTGTGGCATTAATGTAGGTCGTGCAGGGATCCTATGTCGGCTAACAAGGTAATCCCGGATGTATCGATCCGCCCGCCCTTTGTATTGAGAGATGAGAGGCTGTTGGACCCCTATAGATGTACTAGTTATGCATGTTGTGTGAACCAGTTTTATGTTTTTTGTAGCTGAAGTGGCATACCCGCACGCATGGACGTATAACGGAGAGGAGGGGGGATTCAGGAGTCCATGTAGGTATTTACTGAAATATGAACATAGCAATTCAACCACAAAGTTTTCTAATTGTGTAAGTTGTACTTAAAAGTAGTTATTGTTTAACAATAGTGCCATATAACGTCCGTGTGGCGCCATCTTTTACCAAGTAATGGAACGTCACACTATTAATGCTATCACATTTAGACACAAAGCACAGGCCTTAAGCACAAAACGACTATTCTCGTTACAAATGGGCGTTATTTAATCTTGAATGAAAATATAGGTAACTCAGATTCTTCAATAATATAATGTGCTATTTATAATTCACTCACGCTTTTATTGGTGAAAGCGCCTGCCACTTTGCTATAGGCAATAATCTTTTCCACGGCTTCATATCTTTTGTGCAGGCGCTTTTTAGTATTCCGGATTGATATGATTTGAATAGTTCAACCTTTCTCCTCTGGCATTTCTTAGATTAGGAATTTATTGGATTTCCATATTATTCTACTCATGAAAAATTGGCGCTGAATCGGAATGCCGGTCGTTTAAGAATATTCTTATTTGGAAAATAATGTGGGATGAATCAATGGAGAAAGTTTAGTAAGTGTGGCGGGTTATTTAATCCAAATAGAAATGTAAATGAAAAATTTTATTTGTTTTGCCCTGGCCTAGGTATTAGTGTACTGGTAATTTTATGTCCATACTACCAAGGAAGTAGACAGAAACTATTATATTATTATAATCGTAGAGTTTACCGATGTTATAAAGCTAAAATAATAGTAATCGCTGATATTTCTAGAAGTTATAGGAACCGGAAAGAAGAAGGGAAGGGAAATGACGAATCAGGGGCATAGGTTGTTTGTTTATAAGTACCTAATTTACGCTATATTACATACTGAATATCATACAATCAGTCATTCAATGTATGTGTACTTCAAGTAAGACTCGATGTCCATGAGCGGCAGGTGCCACTTACCATCAGGTGGCATGCATGCTTGTTTTCATTATAAAAACTAAATAGTATAAAACAAAGTCACTTTCCGCTGTCTGTTCATATGTAGGCCTAGATCTTTAAAACAACGCAACTGATTTAAATGCGGTTTTTTTAATAGATAAAGTGATTCAAATAGAATGTTTATACGTAATTTAACGCGTGCGCAGCCGCCGACAAAAGGTAGTTCATTATAAAAAAAGTAACAACAAAAACGTCAAAAAAGGTCATTTCATGAATACGTGCAAGAAACACTGAGTACCCACTTAGCAAAGCAGAAACTTAACATAAGAAGTAAGTTACTTCAGTCCTGACCCAGCCTGGCCTATTTAGCGTCTAACGGTGCTCCCATTTCTATATTTCGGTCTGAAGAACCATTTTTGGGCCAAACTGCACGCAATTAAGTCCTCGGCCCAATTTTTAAAAGCCGTCATTTCCGACTCTTTGTTCCGAACTGTTTACTACACGTTAATAAGAAATGAATTTTAAAAGTACCTATATATTATTCGTTGTACTTGAATGACTCGTAGACTTGTATGTTACGTAACCTTACGTGAAGTACTTAATCATATAGGACTTTATTTTTTTTAAATAATCATTAAAAATAAACCTGTTTGATTAGATGTTTTCATTGTTAAAGTTGTTGTAAAGTTTGCAAATTATAATGTCACTTGTACGAGAAATTTAAGTAGACTCAATAATGTTGTTATTAAAATTAAAGTGATAGAACATTGGTAATATTATGGTTTTGGTGTTCTGTTCCGAAATGTTTTTATGACTTTCAAATGACGTTCAAATGACTTAGGTAGTTACACTGAAGCGACCATCTTTGATCTCAGGAGTTGACTTCAGGTAAAATCCCTGTATTATAAAGAAGACCTCTTACCATCAGTTGGACAGCAGGATTGTTCATCCTTCAAACAAACAAACATACAAGCAAACAGTTCATCTGGTAGTAAGTGGTCGTTGTATATACTGACAGTAGGAGACTATTACCACCCAATACTTAGACGACTACGGTTTAATCCGTCTTCCGAATGATTTTTTTAACTAAAAGCACATTATTCCTTTGCGATTGCGTGGCGGAACGGTTATGGAACGGTGCGGAACGGTCTGACGCGCTATGGGTCCCGGGTTCGATTCCCGGCCAGACTGACATTTAAATGATGAATTTTGATTTCTGTTCTGGGTCTGGGTGTTTGTGTATTCGTGTATGTGTGTCCATGGCACCCACGAGACTGGAGAAAATCCTACTGTGGGGCTTTGAATGTAGAAAGCGTATAATTTAATTATTCCTTGTAAAGGAGACTACATAAAATACCAATAACTCAATTTGACCACGGTTTTAAATAGAACTTAGATTAAAATTAAACAAAGAGGAACATCACACTAAGAAGAGCTGGTTCTTGCGGTTGTACAAGAAGTGTGTCAAACTTGCAAGACATTAGGCGTAGGTTAGGTGGAAGAGACGGCGGACGAGGGCGAGGCTACGAGGTATTTTGTTTTTTTTTATTGGAAATGAATTGGAATTGGAATTTTATTTTTATCTAAGAGAGTACAATCATTATTTTTTTGGTACTTATTACGAAATTAAATACCTACTAATTTTTAACCAAAACAATTTACAGAAAGTATATGATTTTAGAATTATGGTGGAATCAATACATTATAATATGTAATGGGTGTTCACGATATGAATAGAAAATATTTCTATATAGCCGTTTTTAAGACTACTTTTAAAGAATAGGAACATAGATGGATTGACAAAAAAAACTAACAAATTTCTTGTAAGATATCATAGAAGCTATCATAGGCTATGAAGTAGGCAT